>VXBO01004328.1:294538-353470 GCA_013400135.1 Rhinoptilus africanus
TTTTTGGCATTTACTTGGCACATCTATCTCCCTTCCCCCTCTTTCATCTGAGACAATTGCATTGCAGGGTAGGATGGGTAAATGAAGTGCTTACAATCTTCTGCCATTCTGGTGTGACAGTAGAGAGTATGTGCATGACCTCATGACTTCTTAAAGAGATTGTGTTTCGTCTAGTTGTAGTCTTCGTAGATTTTATTTTTTTAAGGGTTATTGTATTTAAGCAACGCATTTAGTGTGTTAACATGAATGATAAAGGACTTTCAAAAGTTGTTTTGTATTTCTTTGGTGGAATCAGGCTGTGGAATTAACTTTGTCTGCATTGTCACTACTGCCATGACTGTTTGTCTGGAGGTTTGTATTAAAAGCTTGTTACTTTTGTTGCAGTTCTGATAGAGTAATTTTACTACCCCAAACATTTTATTTTAAGCTTGGGGTAAAATAATGCTCATATTTGAATTCTGTAAAAAGTTAGTTCTGCGTTTTCCTTGAAAAAATTGATTCTTCAAAAGTAATGCAAAGCACACTTGGCTTTTAGGCTGTGAAAAATGCCAAAACTCCCCTTCTGTAACTGCTGGTTTATCTGTTGTAAGGTGACGTGACTATTTGATTGGTTTATTTACTGAAACTTCCTACTTTAGAAAGTGAGTGGCTTGCTGTGAAATATTTGACGTGTAAATTTGGTTATGATTGAAGGCAAACTTAAGATTGAAGACATTCAGGTAGAAAGTCACCTTAAAACAGGTGTTGTGAGTAGGATGATAAATGTTACACTTTCCAGTGAACGTTGACTTTTCATTTGTTAGGTTAAGGGACTGTGTATATCTGATTTTGTTCACCAACTATATCATACTGGCCAAAATATGATCTGTAGTATGAATTAGGTTAAATATAGTTGTTTGTTTTTAGCTTTTGAGAATGTGGCTGCTGCATATTTCTGAAAATTAGCTAAATTATATAGCCATTGACAGGAGGTACGTTGGTCTGGTTTTGATTGTTGGTGAATAATAGGTGCTTCTCTGTAGAGTTGTGCACAGGGGCACAGTAAAGAAAGATACTGGTGTTTAAATGCATTGTCTCTTGGTATTTTCCCTTTGTATGTCTTATGTAGTTGGTGAGGTTACATACGTGGAGCTGTTTAAGGATGCTGAAGGAAAATCAAGGGTAAGTGCCGTGGGCAAAAATCTGCTAGAGGTTTAAAAGTTCCTCAGCAGTTTTATTTTTGTATAATACCTGTACCAGTTATTGGAAAGTAAGTTTCATTTTTACACTGATTTTCATTAAGGTAGCCTTGAGGATTTTGTATTAGAAGTAGTCTGGCACTTTCATGCAACTCAAACTAGCTGGCTGTAAAGGACAAAATACTTCTGTAAATGTTAACAGATGGCATTTACTTAATTCTTCTTTTTAGTCAACATCTTTGTTTTGGTACAAATCTGTTTCATATAAAGGGTGTTCAATAAGCCACTGATTTTATTTAAATTATGTTAGCGTAGTATTCTCTTCTTGGGGCCAACGAGTACAAAATGTTAGCTAAGAATATACTGTTTGAAGTGCCTGATTTGACAGCTTTGCAGGGTTGGTACTCTAAACACTGGATTAATGTATTTGCTTTCTTAAAAATAAATGGATGGAGATGGTTGGTAGCCAACAGAGTGCCAGCAATGAGGCACTAAGAATGAAGATTGTTAAAGCTCCTTTGTCGTCTTAAAAATAGTCAAAAGTTTGGCCAATAGTAGCTCCGAACCTGCAGTGAGAACATGAGAAATGCAGGTTTGAGTCTTAACTGAGGTTGTATCAATTGTTGTAAATGACTTTCTTTAATGCTTGTTAAAACTGAAACATGCTTTCAGCTTTGCTTTACTTAAAGCAATCCTCAACTCTCTGCTTTGTTAGAAGGATTCTGGTGCAGTCAGTAAAGTTATTTTCTTAAAAAGTAATTTCTCAATTATGCTAGTAATATTGAAGAGGTATGCAGACTCCTTGTTCATCGTACTGGTATACTTGATGTAGGTAGATTTGAATTTTGTAGTCAGTGGGCAGCTTTTAATGACACAGTGAGTGTCTTGATCGGTTTTTGGTTATGTTTTTGGGTTTGCTTTTTTCCTTTCCACCCTTTTCCCCCCACCTCCTCTCCCCAGTTGTCCTTACATGGATCTGTGTGGCATTTTTCCAATTCTAGTTTGGCTCAAAGAGAGTAAAAGATAATGTATTCTCTTGCATTCAAAAGGTATGTATATTGAGAAAGTAGGAGAAATTCAGCTTGGCTACCAGTAAAGAGCATGTATTACGGATTTTGAAGCTGGAATTAACTTGAGTAGTTATTTAACAGTGAACTGGGATCTTTAACTGGAATCTTAACTGCTCTATCAAATGTGCTGACTGACTTTTTTTTTTTTTTCTCTTTATATATGATGACAATTCATCATGGATCTAGGGTTGTGGGTAAGTTTCTTTTTCTATGTGTGTAGAAACATGCTACTATCCAAACATTCTGTTAATTTTAACATTTTAAACTTTGTTTTGTTCCCTCTAAGTGTGGTTGAATTCAAAGATGAAGAATTCGTTAAGAAAGCATTAGAAACTATGAACAAATATGATCTTAGTGGAAGACCCCTGAATATTAAAGAGGTATGGTTATTGCTGCTGTTTTTAATTTGAAATAGAGAAGATACTATAACTACTGTGTTATATGCAGTGTTTTGAGCATCTTAGCTGTGTAATTTCCTGTTAATTTTTTTAATTATGTTTTCTTAGTGGGCTAAAGTGCCCGTTGGCTTGCAGAAGGTCTTGGTATTATGCCAAGTGAACTGACAAAAAGTGTGTCCTGAAGTCAAAATAATCTAATACTGTTTTTCTTTTAAACAGCTTTAACTTGATATTCTTACCTTAGTGTCATCAGATCCTTTTCAGCCTAAATTATTCTCTGTTTACATTGCTTCCCTCCTTCAAAATATGATGCAGAATGAGCTGAGTATCAGGCTACTACATATGTCCAAAAATGGAGCTGGAAGTAGAAAATTTGTGCTGACTGGAAAGTGAAATAATGTCAACGTTTCTATTGTAGTGTTGTAGTATATGACAGTGTCTGATGTAGTTATTTTTGTCCTGTTACAACTTTAATAATAGTATTAATAAATAATTAAAAAAAAACCTAATTAAATTGATTCAGTTCTTGGAAGAACGTGCTAGACTGACAGTCCTTTAGATTGAAATCTTTTCTACTTGTCCATAGGCTAGGTACAGCATGTGAAGTGGCAGTGCACGCTTCCTCAACAAGTGCTTTGCCAATATGCCTCAACCCTCATCTGAAAGGACCCACCTCTAGAGGTGAGGGAATTAGGTCTCCATGCTAATTCAGTTCTTGATCCCTCTGACATGGACAAGGATATTAGTTGATAAAATTGATGGGTTTATGTAGAATTTCAAATAGTACCTTTTTGTTTGTTGCCAGTCTCTTGTTGATGATTGAGTTTGCTTTATTTTTGCCCATGTTTCAGGATCCTGAAGGTGAACATGCTCGTAGGGCATTACAGCGTGTAGGAGGGCAGTTTTCAGGAGGACATGGACCTGATGTGGCACCTGGAATAATGAATTTACCACCTTCTATTCTCAATAATCCAAACATTCCTCCTGAGGTTATCAGTAACTTGCAGGCAGGCAGGCTTGGGTCCACCATTTTTGTTGCTAATGTAAGTTTAAAACTATATTTTATAACTGTAATATTTGATCTTTGTAAAACATCTTATATTCCTGCATAATTTAATTTTAATATAAAGAGGAAATTGGAAATGTTCACAACTGATGTATTCAACTAAAAGTGCTGGGTATGTATTCAGACTTTAGACATGAAAGAAACGTTAAACTCTTGAGACTGATGTGCACTTTTAATCGTTGCACAGTCATCTGTTGATTAAAAAATATTTTATACATCTTTTTGTGTTGCATTTCTTCTTTTTAATTAAATATACACTTCAGTTTATCTTGCTAGTTACTTTAGACTAGCTTAAAATGTTACATTTGTTGGAGGTGCTTACTTCATAAGTTGCCCAAAAGACTACGATGTCTGCAAGGGGACTTGTGGGAGTACAGTTACTTTTGATGAGAACCCATCCATTTCTCAGTGTTAGTATGTTAATTAAAGTGAAATATATATATATGTAGTATAAATTGTTCCTTTTAGTTATTTTTGGACTTGGTTGCAGTGTGTATGTATTACAAAATCCTGGCTATTTACATATATCAAGCATTTTGGGAAGCTGAAGAGTTACAACAATGCAGAAAATATCTTCCAAATGTAATGGCAGAACAGAAACGTGCACTGAAATTACTAATTTATTTCTATGTGTAAGCTTGACTTTAAAGTTGGCTGGAAGAAACTGAAGGAGGTATTCAGCATTGCTGGAACCGTAAAACGTGCAGACATCAAAGAAGATAAAGACGGCAAGAGCCGAGGAATGGGAACAGTTACCTTTGAGCAAGCAATTGAAGCTGTTCAAGCAATATGTATCCTTGTTTTTGAAAAATAATTGATCAAATATGGATTAGTCTTTAACGGCTTCTGATAGCGTAGTTTTGCAAATGGTGCTTATTTGCCTTGTAGCTGGTATATAGGGACTGGAGTGTAATGCTGTGGGGATTACATTTTTAATAGTGACTGAGTTTAGTGCTAGAATCTGAAAAGTTGTTCCTGATAATGTTGAACAAGCTTAAAATATGTAGGAATGTGACATGTATGACACTAACTTTTATATACCTGTCCTGGTTTGAGGTAAAACAGAACCAATTTTCTGTTTTGTAATTTCGCTTTTTAGCTGGGCCTCTTCTAACTGACTAAACTCTGAAATTACCAGCGTGTTGTTCAGAAACTGTTCACTCACAGAGTGATAAGACCTGATTATACCAAGGAATGGTATGCACAGAGGCTCTTGCTTATACTTACTGCTGTAACAACACAATGTCAGCTAACTTTATTTGCCCCATTAGAGGATCGGAAGCAGAAAAGCACAGAGGGGTCGCGGGTCGCACCTGTAGGGAGGAGCGGACAGGAGAGGTGACCCAAAACTGACCAACAGGGTATTCCATCCCATCTGCATCACGCTCAGTATAAAGCTGAGGGATCAAAAGGTCAAGTCTCTTTCTTCAGTGGCTGACGCCCAAGCAGGACCTTGCCTGTTTGTCTGCCTTTGATCCCGATCCGAGCATTCCTGACTCCAGATCGGGAATTCAGCTCCTGTCTGTCACTGACTCCTGACTGGGACTTTCCCTTTGCCTGCTGGTGACGCGATTGTCATCCTGGGAGCTGGATATGGTTTTGTATATATGGTATACTTTTTATTTTATTTTATTATTATTTATTATTTCCTTATTTATTATTATTTTAATTAAAGTAGTTTAGCTCTTTTTCTAAACTCGTAAATCTCTTTATCTCTTCCTCTCCTCTCTTCCAGGAGAGGTGGGGGGGAAGGACCATCTGTCATTCTGATTGGCCAATCCGGCCAAAACCACGACAATACCTAACAGCTTGTGTAGTCTCTTCTGGCCTTTGAATTGGCATTCTAAAGATTAGGTAAGGAAAGATAAGACTCCTAAAAATGGTGCAGAAATAAAATAAGTTTTTACTGTGGTTCTTCTGAAATAGTTAAATTGTCTTCTGTAGTTAGATTCCTTGACTTGCATTTCTCCAGCTATGTTCAATGGACAATTCCTGTTTGATAGACCCATGCATGTAAAAATGGTAAGCTGCTTACATTTCTTTGTACCTTACGTGTCTCTGCCAAAACATTGAACGGATCATAGCGTAACAGCCTTGTTTTTTATCAGGATGACAAATCAGTTCCTCATGAAGATTTCCGTGGTGCGGACAGCAAAAGTTCACAGTTACCTCGTGAGTGCACACTGTTTTCTGCTCTTTGCACTTTTAATATATGTTGGTAGAGAGTCTTGGAACAGTTTAGTAGTGCTTTTGCTTACTGTGGCCTCTTCATGATACAGAAGAAAATCTTTCTTCTGTTGATACTTATCTTTGTTTACAAGGTGGTCTTGGTGGCATTGGTATGGGACTTGGACCAGGTGGACAGCCCATCAGTGCAACACAGTTGAGCATGGGTGGTGGAATGGGGAGCATGGGTCCAGGAGGTAAATCTGTGTTCTTCATTTTTAAGTTCTACAGAGCTCTAAGTTTATAATTTCTGTGTTTGGAAGAATGACATGCTCTTGACAAAGCAAGGCTCGTGTAGTGTGCATTTGAGATGTTAACTGTCTCTGCATTTTTTTAAAATCCATTAGGATCTTGCTTGTTTTCTGAATGGTGGTTGTCTTTTTGGTTTAAAGGTATGGCAATAGACGGTCCAGGATTTGGCGGCATGAATAGAATGGGAGGCGGTACGTATGGTGAAATACTTTGCATTAAGTGTTTTTTTAATATTGTATAGAAAACGCTCTTCCTTATTTTACAGGGCATGCTGTATTTCGTGGAATGCAAGGAGTGCCCAATATGGGAGGATTTGGAGTTAACCGAATGGGAGGTAGGTGAACACTGTTCCTGTACACTTACTAGTTTGATAATATTTATTTATTAAAAACCCTTCCTTTAGGGATGGGTAATGTAGATGAGTTCAGAGGACATGGTCAGTGGCATGAGTGGAAGCGCAGGAGCTGTCATGGGAGTTAAATATTTAATAGGTGCCTCTGACTTGTGCATTAAACCCACTTCTGTTTAAACAAGCAGCTGTGAGACAAGTGTTGTATGAACATCAGCTTAGATGTATATAATGGAATATTTCTGGCTTTTTTTGCTTTGTTCTCTACAGAAATGTTCCGTGGAGGAATGGGAGGAAACATGGACAGAGATTTTGGTCGTAGTGAAATGGCATTGAACCGTGGTTTTGGAGATTCTTTTGGAAGGATGGGTATGGTAACTGTTAAATTTCCTGTGGTAAATTGCAATATAGTATCAGAAGAGTTTTACTAGAAGAAAAATCAAGAAGAGACCTGCTTTAATTTGGTCATCTTCCTCTGTCCCCTCACTCCAAGTCATTACTATAAGGATGTAATCTGAGTGTATATTATAACTATCGCTTAGGATGGAGGTTAAAGTGTGTGTGGGTTTTTTTTTTTTCCGTCTGTAAAATATAAACAAAATAGTGATCTGAGGAAAGCATTTAGCTTCATCCTGTTAACTTTGTGAGGTATTAGTCTTTTGGATATTAAAGTATAAGCTTCTGGTAATCCTGAATGAGCTGCCCATGTACCACCTTTCTAAGTTCCAGGAGCCTCCTTTTGCCAATGCATGCTGGAAAATTGTTTTTACTGCAAATCAGGTAGCATTAGATAGGAATGGTGAATTTTGGTGCCCTCTTCTTGCCTTCTGAGTTCAAGCAGCTCAGAATGGTATTTATTGGCCTCTTCTGTAACTGAGACAGTTTTGTTTTGTTTATAGATTATGTCTTTTTGACAGGATTAATTTTGTTACTTTTGAGTTTCCTCAAATGAGATGCTTTTCTATCTTAAGAGGCCTGGAAGCGCTTAACAGTAGAGCCTACTTATGCTTTGTTACTATACTGTTACCTGAATGAATGCATTATAGCAGGCAGGTTTTCTTTCCCTTCCTCCCCATTGTTCTCCCTTTCCCCCTCCCTTAAATTCCCCACTGTGAAAGAGAAGAGCTGCTAAGAACATGTGGTCCATCTGGTCTAAACGCTGACTTTTTTTTTCTTTCTTTTGTTTTAAATTTGTGTGAGTCATAACAAAGTGTAACCCTTGTGTGTTTCTCTTCAAGCGCTGGTAGTTGTGTAGAAGTGATAAGAATGTAATAAGCTTGTAGGTTGAGTTAGTGTTAGTATCTTGGAATTAATGTCTTAGAAATCAAGTGTATGCTTTCAGACCCTGTCTACTTGCAACATAGGATAAACATCTGTTTCCCAAGTGAAAATCAACAGACACTTCAGTTATAACTGTTCATGCAAGCAATAGACTTCCGAGTCTTTTGGTAACACACATTGGTTTTGATATGCATGAACGTGGCCACTGTGAGAAACTGATGTAGGAGTCACTCGTTCAGTAGATCCAGCAAGCTTCAACTTACCACCTCTCAGCAATCGTACTGTTTAAATGCTGTTCTGAGAACCAAGATAAGAGTTTCCCAACTTATCCTTGAGTAATGGAAGGAAAGTGTAGGGATTTACAAATATAATAGTCAAAAGATGTAGTTTAGTCAGAGAAGACTCTAGTTGACTCCTGTTAAAAAATTTAGGTTAATGTTATCTTAAAAAGAAATGCTGGGAGTGTATTTGGCTTTGGTACCCTGCCAGTTTCAAGGAGCGCAATTTAAGGCAGTCTTTGATTGGGTTATGGCATCAATTAGTATAAATGAGGATGTTTGGTTTGCAGCAGAATCGTTGGATTTAAATTGCCAAAATTTTGAAGTATCCAAAAAAATCTAAGGTTGTGTCATAAAGCATCTCCGAGCATGCAGTTTTTGTTGATGAAAGGCAAGTGGCTGAAAAAGTACAGGTAAAGGATCTCTTTTAAGGTCAGAAACAGCTGCAGTATTGCCTCTTAAAATTATTTGAGCTTTCAGGTTGGGTTTTTTTGTTTTTTGTTTGGTTGATTTTTGGTTTTTTTAAGTACATCTTAGACTATTGGGGAGACTTTTTTTCCCTTTTAAAAAAGAGTGTGTAATTGGGATGCATTCACAAACAACTGAAGTTTTCTAGCTCTGGAGAAGTGGGTGGATTTTTGTTCTTCACAACTCTTTTTAAGGGCAAAATCAGTCATGTTGACAGCAATCTCAAAATTTGACTTGATATTTCATTGCAAGACCCTTTCTGCCCTAATGAATAAATATTAAGACTTTCCTCACATGCAAACTGTTGGCTGAAGTACTGGGAGTAATCTTCCTGATGTTGAAAATTGGTAGTTTTTTTAAACAGACTAGTCCATGTATTTTGTGGTCTTCGTATGCCTATGAGAGCATGTTGTCTGAGAGGAGACAAGTATTTCCCACAAGAGGCTGGCAGGGAACAGTTTTTGCTGTTTTCAACTGTGTGGAGAAAATTAATTTAATGGAAGGCTCAGCAGTGACCTTTTTTAGATATTAAAGCAATGGTGTCCACCCTAAAGATGACAGTTACTGATCTATTTTACCGTAAGTAGAAACTGCGCTGTTTCGTTTAGGTGTGAAAATCAAGAAAGAAAAATGCAGCTGGCAGTTCCACTCTGTTCTGCAGTGACAGGAATGTAGTTGTGTTTCTACAATTCCATGAGCTCCCTTGGGATTACTTTCCTGAATATTAGCACTTTGATGAAGTAATTATTTTTACCCCACTGTAGAATCAGTCTCTGATACCATTCTGGAGATTGCATGGTTCTGCCAAATAGCTCTTATTAAGTGTTGATTCCCTTCCTTTCTCCCTTTTCCCCACCAAATTCTGTCAATTCACTCTTCGTATGCAGTAAAGAAGGACACTGGGAGAGCTGCTCCCAGCTTTTGCATTGGTTTCTTAAAAACAGGAGGAAGTAGGGCATTTCTATACTATGAAGTTCAGATAAGATGAAGTCTTCAGTTTTGAGGCTGTTTTTCCCAATGTGGGAAATGGCTCATTTAGTTTTAAGATGTTTGTGCTGCTAGGAGACTGTCAGAGGGAAGTAAAGCTCGAATGAAATCAGAGGAGCTTAAATGCCATAATGGAGGAGGAGGAACTAATGTTACTTACTAGATGTTTCCCATTCAGTTTGAATAATAAAGGCACAGGTTAAAGTGCTCTGTAGAAAAGAATTGCCAGGTAACTTCGCGATCTGTGCAGTTCATTAGCGTGTCCTTTGTTGTTGTCACTAACTGGTGGTTTCAGTGTATGTCACTTTATTATTTTTTTCTGTTTAGGTGGCGCAATGATTGGTGTTTTTGCAGGAGGAATGGGAGCGCCTAGCATGGGCCCAGTGAGATCGGGAATGAGTAGGTTATCTTGTTTCAGTAGAATGTAACTGCATAGGCAGTGTTACCACAAGCTGTGTACATGTCACTGTATCAGAGGGTTCTGTTATAGTGTAGTGTCCTGTCTTGCCAGCCTTGGAAGAAGTAGAATTCTGTTGCATGTGACTGCAAGTCTAATAGTTTTTAAAGCTGTTTTGTTGAGGTGAAAGTTCAGAGGAACACTTGTTAATACAGTCTTTCCTTTAATCTTAGTTTTGAAATGATTTTAACTTCTGGTTTGGAGGGAGAAGCGATTCAAGTAAACTTGTGTTCCAGAAAAAAGACTGGAACACATAAAAATAAGTTATTTGTGTGAACTTCATGAAGCTGAACTTCAGTAATCTCTTATAATTGAAATAAAAAATCAGCTTGCATTTCGATTAGCACTCCGTTTAATTTTGTGTAAAGCTCCAGTACTGAGCTTGTATTGCAGCAACTCTGAGTTCCTCAGGCTAGAGCAGATGAGAAACTAAATTCTTGCTAGTGGCAATCTTGAGAGGCATAAGGCTTAAAGAGACGGTCCCTCATGAAGAATCTTGGTAGTTTTGCTTTACATTAATTTTTAATTATGAATCCAGAAAGATTACAATAGGATATGTGAATGCCACTGATCTTAGTTCTTTATATAATATACATTAATATATTTCATTGCACGTCATAGGGAAGTCCGTGTTCTTCACAATACTTGCAGTAACATCTGTTCTCTGCAAAATGTGCTTTCTCTAGCAGATTTTTTAAAGTGTGGCTGCATTAAGTAAAAATGTAAATGCAGGAAGCAAAATCTCTTTGGTATAGGGTATCAGATTTTTATTAATTAGACTGGACAGCCTTTTTAAATCTTAATTCTTATGTTCAACAAATTTTACTACATTAGATGATGTGACTAATAGCTTGATATAGTTTGGTTTTTACTTTTATTTTAGAACTGACACTTGGTACCTTCTAATACTTTTAAGATATTAGCCATGCTACTGGATAAATCACTGTGTATATGAAGTTATGTTTTGATCACAGCAGTTTTATTAAGGTTGGCTTTCTTACACAAAATAGTTTTTATTTTTTTATAAAATAATTGTACATTTATTAATAAAAAGGGATTTTTATTTACCCTGTTTTTCTTTCTCTGTGTAGGTGGTGGAATGGGTGGTATGAACAGTATGGCTGGAGGAATGGGAATGGGGATGGATCGGATGAGTTCTGGTTTTGATCGAATGGGACCAGCTATGGGTGGAGGCCTGGACAGGAACATCGATATCGATCGAGGATTTGTGCCTGGCCCAATGGGAAGTGGCATGAGAGAGAGATTAGGCTCTAAAGGCAACCAGATATTTGTGAGAAATGTAAGCATTTGAATACATAAACCCATGAGCTCATTTTGTGTGCATCTTTGATTGCACACTATTTTTCTGTTTGTAATATTTTGTTATTAATAATGCTTTTTTATTCTAGCTTCCTTTTGACTTGACCTGGCAGAAGCTAAAGGAGAAATTCAGTCAATGTGGTATGTATGTGAATCTTAGCCCTGCTCAGCTCCAGCGCCTTCATGTTTTATATGGTGTTCATTTGATAAGGACAGGAAGACAAGGTTGTTGCCTTATCCTGAAGTGTAGCCTGGCTAGCCTAATCTCTTTTACTTCTCCCACCTTTCCTGAGCTATATAAATAATTTTTAGGCATAAGACATGATACCAGGGTACAATATGGCCTGTGTGTACAGGTGGCTCGGAGTGCTCATCTGCATAGACTTTACCCCATTCTGTTAATAAAATTACTCACAGAATCACAAAACAGTAGGGTTGGAAGGGACCTTTGGAGATCATCTAGTCCAACCCCTCTGCCAAAGCAGGTTCACCGCAAGCAGGTTGGACAGGAACCCATCCAGGATGGTTTTGAGTATCTCCAGAGACGGAGACTCCACAGCCTCTCTGGGCAGCCTGTTCCAGTGCTCTGTCAATCTCAAAGTAAAGAAGCTTTTCCTCATGTTGAGATGGAATTTCCTGTGTTCCAGTTTGTGCCCGTTGCCTCTTGTCCTGTCACCGTGCACCACTGAGAAGAGTCTGGCCCCATCCTCTTGACACCCGCCCTTTAGATATTGATAAGCATTGATAAGAACCCCTTTCAATCTTCTCCAGGCTAAGCAGAACCAGGTGTCTCAGCCTTTCCTCATAAGAGAGGTGCTCCGTTCCCTTGATCATCTTGGTGTAGCCCTCTGGACTCTCTCCAGCAGTTCCTTGTCTTTCTTGAACTGAGAGCCCAGAACTGGACACAGTACTCCAGATGTGGCCTCACCAGGACAGACGTGGAGGAGGACCTCCCTTGGCCTGCTGGCCATGCTCTTTTTAATGCACCCTGGTAGACCGTTGTCCGCCTTGGCCACAGGGGCACATTGCTGTCTCATGGTCAACTTGTCCACCAGGACTCACAGGTTTCTCTCTGCAGACCTACGTTCCAGCAGGTCAATCCCTGAGCTGTACTGGTGCATGAGATTATTCTTCCCTAGGTGCAGGACCCTACACTTGCCCTTGTTGAACTTCATTACGTTCCTCTCTGCCCAGCTCTACAGCCTGTCCAGGTCTTGCTGTGTGGAGGCACGGCCTTCTGGTGCGTCAGCCACTCCTTGCAGTTTTGTGTCATCAGCAAACTTGCTGAGGGTACGCTCTGTCCCCTCCTCCAGGTCATTGTTGAATATGCTGAAGAAGACTGGACCGCAGTACTGACCCTGGGGGAACACTGCTAGTTAGAGGCTTACAGCTAGATCTGTGCCTGCTGGTCACAACCCTCTGAGCTCTGCCATTCAGCCAGTTTGCAGTTGACCTCACTGTCCACTCATCTAACCCATGCTTCTAAGCTTACCTATGAAGATATTATGGGAGACAGTGTCAAAAGCCTTGCTGAAGTGAAGGTAGACAATGTCCATTGGTCTCCCCTCATCCACCCAGCCAGTCATTCCATCGTAGAAGGCTATCATATTGGTCAAGCATGATTTCCCCTTGGTGAATCCATGTTGACCACTCCTGATAACCTTTTCCTCTGTGTGCTTAGAGATGGTATCCAAGATGAGCTGTTCCATCACCTTTTCAGGGATGGAGGTGAGGCTAACTGGCCTGTAGTTTCCCAGGTCCTCCTTCTTGCCCTTTTTGAAGATTGGTGTGACAATAGCTTTCCTCCAGTCATCAGGCACCTCTCTTGTTCTCCATGACCTTTAAAAGATGGCGGAGAGCAGCTTTGCAATAACATCTTGCCAGCTCCTTCAGCATTTGTGGGTGCATCCCATCAGGGCCCGTGGATTTTTGTATGTCAGGTTTGCCTAAATAATATCTAACCGATCTTCCTTAATCAAGGGACCGTTTTCCTTACTCCAGGCTGTCTCTTATCTCCAGGGTCTGGGGTTCCCAAGGGCTGACTTTAGCAGTAAAGACTGAAGCACAGAAGGCATTCAATGACTCCGCCTTCTCTGCACCTCCTGTCACCAGGGCACCCACCTCATTCAGCAGTGGGCCCGCATTTTCCCTAGTCTTCCTCTAACTACTGATGTACTTGGAGAAGCCCTTCTTATTGTCCTTGACTGCCCTTGCCAGGTTTAATTCCAAGTGGATGCCAGCCTTCTCTGTTGTACCCCTGCATACTCTTTGAGCTTTTTATCCTCTGGCCAAGATGGAGTATATAACGTAGCATTTGTTTTGAGACAAACGTGTGCAGGGCCCTGGGTCTGTCCAGGTTATGCATTACTTCCAGAAATGGTGCTGCATCAAATCAGAGCTAGTAATTTTGCCAAAGTGGCAGATTTGTTTTTTATGCAAATAGATGATCCTGATTAGCATATTTGCGGCTGTAATGCTTCCCCTTTACGATAAGAAATAAAGGCCCTTTTTGTGTAAGATGAAGGATTGCTACAAATATCCAATAATTCTTTTTATCTAATTCAGAAAAGTTGTCTTTTCACAGAAGTGAATGAAAAGTGAAGCTTGGGTGTAGAAATACATGATTGTTTTGTTTGAAAACGCAAATTCGGAATGGAAAGTTTCAACTGAATTACAGGATGGCTTTTCTTATTTTGGAGAGACAAAAAAGACAAATAACTTAAAACATACTGGTGATACCAAAGACAATCTTCACACAGCTATTTGCAGATCTGATATAAATTAGAACTTGCAGTTCACCTATGAAAAATTTTCAGGTGTTCATATTTTTTTGTTTGTTTGTTTTTGTAGCTGGAGGATATAGCAAAACAGGTTCTCTCTTTTTTTAATGTCTTAACTGCCTGGGCAACTTTCAGATATTTCAGAATTTTTTTTTTTCCCCATTATCTCCTGGGTAACTAACAGATGTAACAGTTGTGTTGGTTTCAAGAATTATAAGCACAAATATAACCAATGTATTGTATTTATGCCAGTATCATAAGGAAGTATAAAGACTATGTCTCCATATGTTCAATTTCTTTCAATGAAAGGCAGTCTTATATGATATTTAAAAATAAAAAAATATGTATTTAGGGAAAAGTTTCTTGCTCCTACTAGCATCTGGGGGCTCAGGAGTGGTGTGCTACAATATACCACAAGCAAAAACTTGCTAGCTCCTGGTAACTTTACTGTTTCAAAGGCTCTAATTTTGCTCTGCAGCTGCTTTACAAAATTGCTTGATGGTTACGATTGCTTGATACGTTGCCGTGATGAACACGGTAGACTGGACTGAACTTTTAATTCAGTTAGTGCCTGTCACTAGTCACACTTCTGTCAGTGTTGGTAAATGAAACCCAGAACTTACTCGTAGCCTTAAAGGGCACTTTGTTTCAAACTTGAGGTCAAATACAGGCATACTTCATCTTACGCTAATGTGAAGGCAAGATTTGAACCAGTGGATCTTAATTTGGATTCTTCACTGCTGTTTTGACCTGTGTCGCTTTCCCTGAATGAGTGAACATACCATCCCTCTGAAAGCGCTAATTTCCCATGTCCCCCTAGATTATATTTAAAAATGCTTTTTTATCACTTCTGATGAGTTCTTTAAGTTCTTAGTGCACTGAAGACTTGAAATAACTGCTGTTTAACTTATTTATTCAGGTCATGTAATGTTTGCAGAAATAAAAATGGAGAATGGAAAATCAAAGGGCTGTGGAACAGTCAGATTTGACTCACCAGAATCTGCTGAAAAGGCCTGTAGGATAATGAACGGCATAAAAATCAGTGGCAGAGAAATTGATGTACGCTTGGATCGCAATGCATAATTTAAAACTGTGTGTTCAGGAACATTCCTATGTCTGTTTAGCTTCTCTATCCTAGTAAGTCATTTTTAGTAACATTGTATGCTTACAAAAGCTGTAAAAAGGAACTTTTAAATCCCACCAGCCTTTAACAGTATAGTGTTTAATATACTGTGATACTTGTTAACTGAATCTTACTATGTTTGGTTTTTAAAGACAATTTGCCTGATTTTTGTTGTTTTTTTTTAGAGGCACTGAGCACCTGCAGGTCCCTGTAGACCGTGGAAGCTTTGGATGCTCAGTGCCTTTGGAAAATTAGGCCAAGTGTCTCTAGTCATTCAGTTTAAATGAATGGTTATACTGTTTTTAATAAATAAGCCATTTTCTCTGTTAATCTCAAGATTGCATAGTGGGATTTGTTTAGTGTTTTCTGATTTTTATTTTTTTCCCCAGTGTGTATCAACAGTGTAATGTAAAAACTAGATGTCTTTTTTTCAGAATTTTGTTTTTATATGTGCGTCGTAGTCATACTGTAATTCTTGACTCTTAAAAGAAAGGGCTCCGATTAGGCTGTGATGCTTTCGTTCTACTTTAATATTAGTTTAATGACATGACTTCGTTCTGTAAATAAGATTTAGAGCCCAATGGGAGTTTTGAAATTATTTTTATTTTGACTAAATGAAGAAACTGATCTTTCTCTCCTGCTTTTATTTTTTTATCAGTCTAGTCACTGATTAAAACTAGTTACCACAGACTCCTGTAGGATTGTTCCCTATGATGCCAAGTTCATATAAAATTGATAATACAGTAAATACTAAGTACAGTACAAGACAAATTGCTCCCAATTTTTTATCTATTTTCCAGCCATTCAGGTGAACTGCCAGAAAAATAAAAACAACAGAACAGATGAGAGAAATGGCAGTGTATGTCAAACCACTGCTGCTCACTTCTATGGGTCCTGGTGTATTTATGAAGGCAGTTTTTATAAACCAGGGTATTCCCAAACAGAGCATATCAAATACGTTGGATCCTACAATGTTAGACATAGCCATATCTCCATTTCCTGTAAAAGAAGAAATACAAATAAGTCCGCTTAATTGTATTGTATGAAATTGCCAAACTGTTTTGGAGGAACAGACTGTCAGCCCTCAATTTCTCAGCACCCTTTTCAGACTTTTAATTGAAAGAACTATAGTTACGATTCTACAGAACACGGTTTTGGGTACCACAAACCTAAAAAAATAAAAAGTCTCCCTAAATCACCAGCACCTGCACAGCTGCACTTAAAATAAGCTAGACAGGCTGTTATAAAATCCAGTCATGTTTAAAATACCAAGACCTACAGTTGTGTTTTGCAGTAAAACTGTAACACTTGATCAACAACAAATCAAACCAATCTAGAATACTTCTCTGAGATACTCTGAGAGGTTTTTAAATGCCTGAGCCACAGCTTCTTCAGGTAAGCTATTTATTTATTATTAGTAAACTTAAGCTCTAGAATCTGGAGCAAAAATTTTGAACTTACTTCTTGAATTTCCAGAAATGCTGATTAGAATTATTTTTTCATAGTACCTTTTAAACACATCCATTGGAACGAAACTGAATACTAAAATCTTTACCTTTTCGAGCCACCAGCACACTTGCAACTGTATCTGGTACACTTGTTCCTGCTGCTAGTAATGTGAGACCCATTACTGACTCTGGAATTCCCAGTGTTTCACCTGCAGTTGATAAGTAATGGTAGAAAATGCAAGTATTTTTAGTTTAAGTTTCATACAAAGAAATTGCTTTGGACTTTGTTTGTTGTAGAAAAGATTAGTAATCATACAGTAACTTCAAAAGGAATCTGTCAGCTAACTTGACTAAATATGAACTGACTGAACCATGAATTAGTTAAGAACAACAACAAAGTAATACCATCTTGCCCGTGTTCTTCAGTCAAATACAAATGGAATTGTAGCATAATAAGCATCTTAACAAGTCTCTCAAAGACCCGAGTGGAATGTCTCCAGTGGTCAAGACAATACCAATTATGATTTTTTTCTTTCAGATACAGTAGAAATTTAAATATCAAACAATTTGCCCATTTTTTTTTTTCTCTCCCCTCAATTTCTGGGAAATGTAAAGTCGTCTGTGTTTTGGGGCATCTCATCGTTAGTGCTCAAAAGTCTCATGAAGCAATAACTCTTATAATCATCCACTCTTTAAAGGGGGAGGAAAAAAGCACATGAATTTTCTTGGTGAGGAGGGTCATTAGGATCATTACCACAGTATTGTCTCAACTGCATGGCTTTACCGTTTCACTCAAGTAGAAAATTCTTTTGTTGGATTCGTAAGAATCAAAATAGAGAATTTTTACATGGCTTGTAAGTGCAAGTAATCCTTTAGAAGTGTGAGTTTCTTTAGGTAAATACTGGTTTAAATTAAGAAAAGTTTAAAACTGTTACTAAAACAGCAACTTATTTTTCACTACTTTCTTTTTAGCCCCATGTGTCCTGTAAGCTTATTAATTTCTCAGTTAAAATACAGGGAATCAGATCTTCAAAACTGTTTTAGCAGTTGTACCATTCACAAGCACCAATATGCTGAAGTATTTGATACCTCTATTCAAACTATCAATTAATTAGTTTTTAGCGAAGAAAATAGTTTAAGAAAAACTCTTAGTATTTTTTTTTTGAAATCTGAATTCCTACTTGTAATATTTGGACACTAATAAGAACAGTTTTCTTAAAAGAAGAGGCAGTACGTTGTAAGCTAGGTCATCAGTGCTTGCCTAGTTCATACCGGCTTAGTCTAGATCAGCCCAGTAAATATACGTTTGAAATTATTTGTTGGTTCAAAGGGACTAACACAATCCTGTTGCAGAATTCGTATTGGTATTTATTCTTCCATCACTCCTAATGTAAGAGATTTGTAGGATGAGGGACCAACAAGATCAGCTTTTATAAATCATCCAGGCTGGAAAATAATGGTTTGTGCCACGCAAACCAAAGTGAAATATGAATGAACCAGCCTGATGTACCTAACAGTAGTTTCTAGCCCTCTGAAGGTTATAAGATAGAATCTAAACTCAGGTGAATCTAATTTTTTGTTCTATTAGATAAATTTATCTTCTATTTAATGTGTAGGGTTTTTTTCTGGCAACTGACCATAGAGAGAGAATGGTTTTATTTTTCTAGCCTTTAGTTATCAGTAGCAATATCTTGCTATAAGTAGTCAAACTTTCTTTGCTAGCAACAAAAAGGTGTACTAAGTTAGGTTTGTTCTTGACTATCAAAATTTAGTCGCCAGCTCTGATACCTTTGTGATATTCAAATAGGCTGTTTATGAAATGATAGAATCTTTGAGTTGTCCTTCATGAAAAAAACTGGACTTGATCATAACGTGTGTGTAATTTTTAGCATTTTAACGTGTAAATAGAACATATTTGACCTAGAAGTAGCGGGCTGAAGACCCCAATACTGCTTGTGATGACTTCAAAGTGGAATAACACTGATACACTATTTGAATCTCCAGTGTACCTGCTTTCATATGAATTAGTACTTTGTCTAGTAGAACAGCAATAACTTTCATTTGAATCCTGTTTCAAAGGCTTCTAGCATTCAGACAGTAAACCCTTGTTCTTTAAGTACAAGTGGAAAATTATTTGACTAAGGAGTGAACCTGGGGGGTGTTGCATCCAGTGATCTACTAGCATTTTCTCAAAGGTTTACTAAATGTGTAGGTCTGTTTCTGCACTGAACAAGGCGTTATTCATTGAAATTAAGTTGAAAACAAGTTTAGGATGCTGAACTAGCAGAATACTTGAGTAGGATTAGTGAGCTATAATGTGGAAATGGCAAGCTTTGTGACATTTCTTTCTTGTTTATGGACTTGTTTTCTGCTTGTTCTTAAAATTAAAAACTGGATTTTTCTTAATCTGACTGGAGAAACAGTGAAATGAAGAAACTTTTAATACCTTAGGATATTTTTAAGAGAATGTTTTTACGCACAAGCTCATAACCCTTCTCTCACTTCAGTGCAGTTTTTATTGCTTCACTTTATGATGCCGATCTGTAAGAGGTGTACATACACACACACCAAGAATGTTTAATAAACACATGATGCTATAGTTGAAATAAAATAGTACAAAAATTTGGGAGGGTTTTTTGGCAGTTAATTTAATGCCAAATCTTTTACTATAGCATTCAAGAAAAATATATAGGTATGAAAATAATGGATCTTTTACAGAACCCTGAACCTTTAATTCCAGTCTTGTCCGACAAACATGTAATCCACCTTCAGCTTGACAAGGTTATTGTGGTGTATCTGATTGTTTCACTTCATGAACCAGTTTAATGAAACTGTCTCTTTTTTAATAGAGGCTGGTTTTTGTAGCTATGTAAACAAATTCTCATTCATGTGATGGTAAACAGTCTGAAGCAGCTAAAGTGGTTTTCACTAGAGGGAAGAGGGAGGCAAACTAAGCAGTCAAACATAAATTTTTGTTGGTTTTGTTTGTTGGGTTTTTTTACAGCAAAGTATATGTTGCTAAACTGACTGTTAATTGTGGAAAGGAAAACTTTTCACAGAGAGAAAACTGCTTTTTCAGTGATTCTCGACTGGTTGATGCTGTACAGCAGCAGCACTTTAGGTACCTACCTGCTATTGTTACCATCCATACAAGAACGTAAGTTATTGCAGAAATCCATGCTGCGGAAATGAAAAATGTCACCATGAACCAGTTCCTCCAAAACGGTCTTCTGCAATCTGGTATAGTCAAATAGAGTAGTGTAATAATTGGAAGGGATAACACCCACAAAATTCTCTTCATATCTGCTTCGGGCATGGTGAAGACACTTGGATGATCTGTTAAAGAAAAAGTAACTTTCAAATTGTAGCAGTAAGCTCGAATCCCTAGCATAGAGTCATATTGCTGGCCTCTCCTTCTGGGAATACTGAAAAAAGGTAAAAAATACTTCCTCAAGTTCTAGCTGTAGTCATACCCAATACCTGCATCACACTGGACAAAACTCTGAACTCAAATGTTCTTTGTTACCATGTCACTAGGAGAGAATTAAGGTGGATGAAAACTGAACTTTTCTATAGAGGTGTACATAGAACACTTACTAAGAGTAAGTACTAACTTTTTTGCCTAAGTGAAGAGGAAACCAATAATCTGTGTTCACATCATAGCTATTCCTTTACTTCTGATAGAATGCGTATTTTGGGCTATGAATCTGCCATTGTCATAAGAAAACAGTGTATATTAGTACAGTACCAGTGGGTCTTTCAGCCAATACTGCATTTTACAAGCAGTGTTGCTGGGAAGTTTCAAATGTGCACAACAAAGACTGAAGGAAGTCTGCTGTTCTAATATGACACAAATGACAAATACGCTAGTGTTCCTCTAGCAATTAACTCTGATTTTGCTTAATGTTATAATCCAGGGAAGAGTAATGATTTACAGGAGTTCTTTTGTGAACAAAATCTTATTTATATCTCAGAATGTACTCTTTATTAGAACTGATGCAGACAGTCATGCTGAGTGCTAGAGACAAGTGTAATAATACTTATACCTTCAGAGATTTCATCAAGCCCGTGCAAGCTTGTTGAAATTTGAGAGTAGTCCAGCTTGTCTTGAAAAATTCCGCTGTCTGTTCTTGACTGTTTACGAATTAGAGGTCCACTCTCTTCCTGCCATCCAGCCAGTGGCTGCTGCTCAGCATTTTCTTCCATAGCTCTTGTAAAACACGTACAGCAAGGACTGAACTTTTTCATGAGGTATTGATTGATTTTAATGTCAAAACATAATACCAGAATGTAACAGCTGTATATCAATAATAAGGATGCACTTTCATACCTAAAATGAAAAATAGATTTTACATAACATGTAATATAAAAAACCACAACTCTTTAATTCATTAAAATTTCATGGCATTAAAATGGAGAGAGAAAATTTGCATGAGTAGCAAAAGGAAAACACAGAAAAGCATCTATTTGCAGTTGTATGGCCAGTGTCATGGAAGTTCATGAGTGTCTCCGTATCTTTTTGGCAATTTGATCAATTCCCCTTCGCTTCAGAATCTTGTTTCTATACAGAAACACCTGCAGGTTTTCCAGGGGATCTTACTGATTGAACATCTTACTGATGTTCTTGAAATTGCGTTTTCATGTGATGGTTAGAGAGAGTGATACTATCTGCTATTTTGAGTTAGAAACTTCAGACACTAGCGCTGGACCTGACTGACTTGTTGAGGCAAAAGGAGTTTCAGCGTTGACGGAAGAGAGCTAAAACATCAGAGGCTCATGATCTGTTTCTGGCAGACAAATGTTTTTCTTAACAGCGATGCTATGAAAGAAAGGGCTCAAAAGTAAGTAAGCTATGAAGGCTAATTGCTATGGCAAAATAGTTATGATAGGTTTGTCTGTACAGACTTGACAAATTCTATGCAGATCAAATTTATAAATACGCAGGGTTTGAATATTTGGGTAATAATCTTTACAAGGATTGTGACTTTCTACGTTTTTAAAGCAACAGGATGTTTATTTCTTTTAGCGAATGGCAGTTCAAGCTACTTGAAGTTTGGGGTTTGGGTCTGTTTGTTTTTCAAAACACTGTCTCACTAATCTCCAGTCAACATGAATTCAACACTACTTGAGGTCTTACCAGTAAACTCTGTTGTCAGATATCATCGCGAGGACCGCCGCTACACTAATTGTATATGCCAGACAGTCTCTAAACAGCGGCCAACAGGATAGCCTCGAAACCTGCAGATCACAGATTCATTTACTTTTCTTAAATTTGTCTAATACTTTCACTAAGTGCTGTAAATGCTGCATCAATATGTTGTTTCTATATTATGTAAAAATTTAAGATTCTTAGGAATGACTTAAATATGATATTTAACAAGTTAGTGTTTTTAAAAACTTTCATAGCAAGTTATCTTAAAACTGATTACATCTGGTTTTGCTACTAAATAATAAACTTGACAGTTGTCATAGTAAGTCTCTCTTGGCTTTTGTTGGCAAATCAGAAAGGATAACCATTTGGCTCTTAGGAGCAGAACTATCAAAGTCGATACATACCACGCTGGATAACAGCCCACAAGCTGCAGAAATACCAAGAAGATTATAGATTGCTGATCCAAGGATGGTGCTGATGCCGATATCTCCCTTTGTCACGAAGACTCCTACAAGGAAAATGACTCTCCGGTATGTTTCAGTTTGGTATGCAAGGAAAAGGATTCTAGATTCTGAGGAGTCAAAATGTATGTCTCTTACCTAGAAAAGCAGTGACAAGCTCTGGAGCAGAGCTTCCAGCAGCCATAAAAGTTGCTCCAGCAACATCCTGAGAGAGGCCAAGGCCTGCGGATAGAGCAAAAGAATTGCATAAATACGTCATTAGTCTGTACCCATTACTCGCACTAGTACATAATGCTAGAAGCAATTGCAGTTTAATAGAATGAACTTTGCTTACTTTCATACAGTTAATGCATTTATTTGAAATTGGTAAAATAATATATTGAAAACAGAGCCTCATTTATTGGGCTAATTTATTTCTAACTTTAATAAATCAATTAGTTTAAATACCAGAAAAGAAGGACTGATAATACAAGAGATTTGGGCATGATCTTAAAACAGGCATACTGATGTGGGCTTTAACTCTGTTTCATATGGGTAACAATTGTGGGGAAAGCCCGTGGATTCTAGTATGATATTGCTACATGATCCATGTCAAGTCTGTCTATCTTCCAGGGAAAGCCATGATACTGTGTCTTCACATACCAGAAATACTAGTTAAATTCAAACCAGTGCTGCGATCTTAAAATCAAATTTTCACTTCATGTGGACAGTGTAAGAGCCTGTGTCTTGCTTGAATGAAATGAGATTTTTGTTCTGGTAAGTTGACTGTTTCTGAAATGTAACTCGCTCTGCGGATCAAGTTTTGCGCACTAAGAACAGGGACGTGTGGCTAACTATGGAGAAAGTCTGACAAATGCTTACTTACCATCAATAAAAAATATCAGCTCTACAGCAATGTTTAAGCTTACATGTTCTGTAAGTGTTCTGGTCTGGGGAATGTTTTATAGTGTTCAGGGATGAGTTTCCCTAAGGGATTTTTTTATATACTTGGAATGAAAAGCTGAACTCTCAGCCAAGACTGTCTAATTCAGTGGTCTGTGAAAGCCAGGGGAATTATTACAGGTTGATTAGATTTCACAGAACTGCTGTAACCATACTATTCCTTTCCCTCCTCTGTCATACCTTTAGTGTGTAAACAGTAGCTTATCCTGATACTTATTCACTACTTTGAGAGAAGTATAGAAACTTCAGCAAGGTACTTAATTGCCATGTTTTAATACAGGGAGTTTTGGTTTCTTCGTTTGGTGGTGTGTCCCCCCACCCCAATTTTTTATTTGTTTTTACTAGTTACCTGGACATACTACTGCTCACACAAAGTTACATCGTCAGTTTAATTAATTTTGAGGAAGTTTTAAGATTTTCCTCCAGACACAAGGAAAGCAAATTTTAAATGAATGCCTGTGCAGAGTGTAATCAGAGTGTGACTTTTCAATATAATATTGATACATTGTATCATAGTAAGTACTGAATGGATAGGTCTAACCATGCACGGAGGAGACTCTGAACTTTCTTTAGTTTTGTCTCCCCTCTAACTTTGAAGCTTTCTTCAAGAGAATGTTCTACACCGAGCTGCTTAGTTTTCACAGGACAGAGATGAAGGTGTTCACTTACATTCACTGATGATCTCTAGAGAAGGTAGGAAGTAATCATCGCACACAATGGACACAGCCAGAAACATGTAAAGTATAATTATGAAATAGATCACGATTCCTCCATCCTTTCTCTCCTGCGGTGTAAAAAATCCTTCAGGAAACTCCGATGAAGAAGAAAGGACACAACCCGTCCTGTTTTCTGAAAGTCGAGCACAGAGGTGTTACACATCCTCATCCCTTTCCGTTTTCCAGGCTGGGGATTAGAACTATAGACGGAGGACGGCTGTGCAGTGGATTTCTCTCTTTCAAATAGATCCATTTTTCATGTGGGGACAAGGACGGGTGCCGCGATGACCCCAAAGCGCCGCACACCCGGGGAGGGCGGCAGGCAAGGCATCACCCCACGGCGGGACGGGCTCTGCCGCCTGTCAGCGCCCCCCCACGCCCGCGCCCCGCACCCCCGGCCCGGCGGGACGGCTCCGCTCCCTACCTGCGTCCGGGGCCGGGCGCTGGGCCCGCGCTCCCCGCNCATCCCGCCGGCTCTGAGGGCGGGCGGCGGGCGGGCGGCGATAGGGCCGGCAGGGTCACGTGGGGCCGCCCCCGTGCCCCCTCCCGCGGCCGCTGCCCCGCGGGGCATCCGCGGGGCTCGGCTCCCGCTCTGGGATCTGCCCCCCTCAGGGGATCCGCGGGGCTCGGCTCCCCCCCAGGGACCTCCCCCCCTCAGGGGATCCGCGGGGCTCGGCTCCCCCTCAGGGATCTCCCACCCGTAAGGGGATCCGGGCGGTTCTGGTCAGTTCCTCCTGCCCGGGGTCCCGCCAGCCCGGCCGCTGGTTTCACCCCAGGGCTGCTGGCAGGAGGCCGGCGGGGTGCTGCTGCTGCTGCCTCCGGCCTTGGGCTTGTGGGGAGAACGCAAGGTTCTGGCCATCACGAGTGTGCTTCCAGTGCCGGCTGCTGAGCGCGTTACCCCGCTGCTGTGCGTGTGCTTGGAGAGGTAGAAGGAAGAAGCCAGCAATGTGCGCTCGCAGCCCTGAAACCCAACTGCTTCCCGGGCTGCATCCCCGCAGCGCGGGCAGCAGGGACAGGGAGGGGGTTCTGCCCCTCGGCTCCGCTCCGGTGAGAGCCCGCCTGCAGTGCTGCCTCCAGCTCGGGCCCCAAACTTAAAAACATGGACCTATTGGAGAGGGGCCCGAGGAAGCCACAAAGATGACCCGAGGGCTGGAGCCCCTCTGCTGTGAGGGCAGGCTGAGAGAGCCGGGGTTGTTCAGCCTGGAGAAGAGAAGGCTCCGGGGAGACCTTAGAGCCCCTTCCAGTACCTAAAGGGGCTGCAGGAAAGGTGGGGAGGGGCTCTTTATCAGGGAGTGGAGCGATAGGACGACGGGTAGCGGTTTTAAACTGAAGGGTGTTAGATTTAGATCAGATATTAGGAAGAAATTCGTTACCTGAGGGTGGTGAGGCACTGGCCCAGGTTGCCCAGAGAAGCTGTGGCTGCCCCATCCGTGGAGGTGTTCAAGGCCAGGCTGGATGGGGCTTGGAGCAGCCTGGGCTGGTGGGAGGTGTCTCTGCCCAGGGCAGGGGGATGGAACTAAATGATCTTTAAGGTTCCTTCCAACTCTAACCATTCTATGATCCTATAAGGTGAATTTAAGGTTATTCCCCTGTATCTGTTTTCTGCTGTGATACCTTGTTTATTCTCATCTGCCAAAATTCCTGTGCGGGGCTGTGCAAGCTCATCCTTCACTGGGGCAGGAGATGTTCATGCTCTTCAGGTGAATGATTCAGCCAGAGCAAGGCTGAGAGCTACCACACAGTCCCTCCCCTCAGACCCAGTTCACTGAACTTCTTTGTCTGGTGACCTTTCCACAATGAAGTCATGTGTATAATTGAGGATTAAATAGTAAAATACAGTCTTTTAGCAAGACAGCTTTGTAAAGTCGTTCCCCCCACTCCTCCCCAGTCACTGGTTTCTCAGAAAGAGAGAGAGTTGTATTTCCATTGAATCACTTATAGATGTGTCTCCATAAACATTTTAAACCCCATTATGTCAAATAATGTTTTGAGGTGCCTATGTTATTACTAATCCTTTGCTAGGTGCAGGGCTGACGCTTGCATTTGTGAGAAAGAAGTGCAAACTGGAAAATACTGTTTTGCTTCATTGCATCTAATCCCTCTAAACTCTTTTTGTTCCCTGCATCTGTGGTCTTTGGCTAATGTGTGATCAGCCTCTCTCTAGGACAGAACAGATGAGATAAGGTGGAAAAGTAGGTATTTTTCTTCCGGATTGAATCAAACAGAATTGTACACCTGCCATTGGAATGTGAACATTGGCTCTCAGAGAAATGACAACTTTGCAGCAAATGATGTTGCCTATTTCTGACCCCTCTGTGGCCCAGAATGCTTTTTACCAGAGCAAGAATGATTTTAATGGTCAAGATTTTTAGGGGTGACAACTAACTTTCAGAAATGAGTTCTCCGTGCTCTCTGAAAAGCAGACTGCAGCAGAGTTATGGCAGCTGCTGCTTCTCCTGCTTTACAGGAGAAAATAAATCATTCTGGTCTTGAAAGATTTAAAGATTTTCTTCTGAATCCCTCTTTCCACCAGAGTGAAACACTATGAATTTTCCTGTCTAAATTACTGTGGGCTTTTTCCTTACATAGGTCAACAGAAAGGGTTTCGTTACCAAAGCGAGCAGCTTCTTTGCCACTACCTCTTTTCCTTACAGCTTATCATTTGCCTACTCTTAAAACCTCAGCACGGTTTTCTAATATCACCTGCTCCATGTCAATTTAGGGATTTTTTGATGGCATGTTCTTTTCTTATTGCTTTAAATTACTTATGAGCCTGCCATTCTGACGAGAATGAGTTCTCTGGCACAGCAATGTGCTTGCTGTGTAGTTAGGAAAGCTCAGTCATGTGATTTCAGGATTTGGAGGTTTCGCTATGCTCTGGTTTTGCTCTGGGTTCAAGCTCTTAATTCCTTTCCATAGGCACCCTCTCTCCATGCACAGTTGAAGCAAAGCCAGGGCTTTGATTTTACTGAAGACTGAAGCCCACTCAGTTTGCTGAGAAGTTGTGAGTGAGGTTGCCGTGCTCATGCCCTCCTTGCCAAGCACACCCCTGGAGAGAGCAACAAACAGAAAAAACCCATAGTCTCCCAGCACAAGGAACCACGCGCTACGTATCTCCATGCTTGACCCAGCGCAAAAATATTGACAGCCAAAGTGTGTTTTGGCCTTGGCGTGGCTGCCTGTCTGCTCTGGGCTATTTCAGTCTAAGAGAGCGTTCTGCAAGGCTGAGGTAGGTCAACTAGCAGCGCAGATTTAACGCGTGCTGCTGCGTTTTTTGGCGGCTCTTACAATAAAGCCCTACTCTCCTTAGTAGTAAAAATAATAGATAAATAAATTTTCCAGAGCTTCTGAAGGAGAGAGAAGGGCAGCTGTTTGCTAGTCAGGTTGCTAACACTAACGCTCTACCACCCACAGGGCTGTGCTGGAAGGCTCCTATGGCTGCCCAAGCACAAACCTCTTAAAGGGTGAGGTAGCATCAAACTACAGCAACTATAGCTCCTTTCCCAGTGGCCATATTCTGGTGTGAACTGGCTACTACACATCTGAATGCCCTGTTTCACTGAGGACAGGGGGTTGTTTTGCTACCCTGGTAAAGCAAAAGGAGGTTGGGCTGTCTGGAGGTCTGACTCCAGCTGTGTGCTATTTAGGGAGCAGATGGGTGAAAGTGCATTGGGATTAGCTGTTGTGCCTCCACACAGCAGGTACTCATTTTCTTTTGAGTGGGGCAAGACTTCAGTTCTTCTCTACAAGTCTAAGAAGGAGTTCTACTATAAACAGTGAATTTGCTTAGTATTTAAGGTTTTTCTCTGGCACTTTCTTCATAATGTCAGCAGACAGGATGTGGATAGTGAGGAAAAAAGCAGGTGAGTTTATCAGAACTTAAGGGGAGCGTGGGTTTGGGGTAGAATCTAGTCCTCAGACAGAAAAGATTTGGGGATTTTGGGAGTAGGTTAAAACAACCCCCTACAAAATTTTTGTGTTAGCTGGGCTCCAATCCTCCTGGGGGAAGAAAAAGGAGGTAGAGATCCTAGTAAGGGATCTGTATCTGGCTTAGGTATAGGTGATTGTATGTAGCTGTATAGGAATGCTGAATTCTTCTGGCTTCCTCAATTATAAATGCAATTGGTTTTTTCTTCAAACTCAAGTGGCACTGTACTGTTTCAATTGCAATTCAGTGTCTGTATCAGCCTTTCCTTGCGGTTTGGTTTTTGGAGGTTGGTTGGTTGGTTGGTTTGGGGTTTTTTTGGTAGTGGTCTGTAGAAAAATAGGCGACTCTGGGTTTGGATGAGTAAGCTCAGACAGCCCCAGGGCTGACAGGTGTTAGCTGTAACCTAGTGTTGTGTCCCAGTATGTGGACCCTGTGCACAGCTGTGCTTTTCTCGTGTGACGGTCTGTGCATGTATACACAGTTTATGCTCCCAGTCACAAGGCCTAATGTGCTGGGAAACGACGTAAGTGAAGACTTTTCTATCATCATAAAAAAAAACAACCGAAAACCAGCTCCCAACATTCTTGTGAGAGTCTGGTGTTATCTCTGTTTGGCAGAAAAGAAGCTGAAGATGAAAAGGGAACTGACTACCTGGCATACTGCTGTGACGGGAGGCTGTGCTAGTGCTGTTCGGAAGGTCAGTTTCCACACTCCCGTTCTTGTGTTCATGCTGCTTGTGTGACTTCTTTGGAGGCCAGAGTAACTATCTGTGTAAAATGGTGGTCTCTAAAAGAGCTGGCAGAATAAATTTTTCTTACCCTGAGGAGCTCAGATATCACCCTAAGGTGATAAGATAGATACTTTACTGTTGCAAAGTTAAAATGAGTCTCTTCAGTGTAACTCCATTATTCTTCATTTAAAAGATAAATATACCGTCATTGTCAGACCAGATATTCCCCTTTGTCAGCGTTTCATGGCTCACTTCCTGGATCTAGATAGATTGATGATAGCTGTTTAATATTCTTTCCTCCATAACCAGTGATTTGAGAGTTGCCAACTCTCATGATGGCTGCTGTTTTTCTTAAAGCATCAGCTTGGTGTACATTAGCCGCACAAGAATCCTAGCTTGCTTTCTGTTTCTTTCAAATAAATGGTTGTAGAGAAAGCTTGAAAATGGGAATCTGAACGTCTAATGCTGCAGGCAAATAAACACAAAGACTATTATTTTCAAGCTAATCTCATGACTTGAGGAAGGGGTGGTAGGTTAATTCATGGCTTTAGAACAATGTCAAAGGGAAGGATTTGATTTCAAACCCTCAGCTCCCTGAAGTACCTAAGAGCCAAATGCCCATGCTGTGAATACCTCTGAAGATCACTGGAAGATACAACTCAACTGCAATCCTGACAGCCAGGAAAGCTGTTGAGCCATGAAGGAATGGGGTGTGGTAGCCAGCACAAGCCTGTCTAAGTCAAATGTATTCTAGGACTCTTGGCATTCATGTTCTGACCTTGTATGTGTGGTGAATGGTTCTTATTGACTCTAAGTTGCGAACAGTGTGTGTTTTTAGGTCGTCTGTAATCAGATTTCAGTGTTAATGCGTCTGTGAGCTTAATGCAGGAACCTTCCAGCTTTCAAGTTTTGCTGTCTGGCTGTCTCCAGCTGTATTTCAGTCACTAAGAGTGAGCAACGAGGTTATTTTTGGGGCAGGCAGATCATGGAAATATTCAGGTTACACAGTCAAGGGGAGGTAGGTGAGGGCAGGGAGCTCTTTGAGGCTGTTCTGTTCTGTGGGGATTGTAGTTGTGGAATATTTCTCACGTAAGCTGTGGAGTAAAGTCACTCCCTGTGATAATAGCCTGACAAAGCCATAGCTTGACTATTGGCTACCCACAATGTCAAAAAAAGCTAGAAATTCCTTGGCAGGGTTTTTTGCTTTCTTGTTCTCAAGTGAATCCCTGCTGAAAGGAAACTCTACTATTGGTAGTTGGGGAAGATTGAATCTGTTCATTTTGGTGCCTGGAGATTTCTATTTTCCCAGTAATTCAAGTGTTTAAAGTTGCGCCTCCTTTCTTCAGGCCCAGAGACCTCCCTCACTTCATCTGCTGTCTCTTTGGTGAAGCTCTACAGTAGTCCTTATGGCCTTAGCTTGCTCACTGGGTGGTTCGATCATCTGTTCAGGACATTGAAGGAATCTCTCAAACTGAAAATGAAACATGTCCCAGGTTAAATGTTTTTAAGATTTAAGTCAGTAAAGGACTTCTCCAGTAGTGTTTGAGTGCTCCTCCATGCTATTGTAAAAATCAGTGCTTGTGGTATCATGAAACTGAATGTCTGATGGTGGTTGACCATCTAGACTGATCGCATCAGAAAACCTTACCACAAAGGCTAGATATACCTGTATATACTGCCTAAATATAAATCCATCTATATATACCAGGAGAGCGGGCCTATTGCTAGCTAATAATGCTATAGGGGAGCTTCTTTGTGTAGTTCTTATTTGGTACCTCAATATACCCCGTGCCTTTAGAACACCTTAGGGCTGTGAAACTCAGAAAGCTGCACATAGTCTAAAGAGGATAGAAAACTGGATGTTCTGCAAATGCAATGTTCTTCAAGCATGTGAGTCAGGTGTTTGCATGCAGGATGGCCAGAGAACGAAGCAAAATGTTGAGGTTTGTGAGGAGAGCTGTATGGGTAATAGTAACGTTGCACCATAATCACCTGAGGTTGCTCTGTTCCATCCCTCCAGCAGTTTGTGTATAGACCAAATACACATCCACCTCTTCTATTTCTAATAGACTGTTACATCAGTGGGGCAGGTAAATCCACCACAAAACATATGGGAGAGCAGATACTGGCAATGAATGAGTCGCATATTTCTTTTATAAAAGCTTGCTTTTGCTTGTTTTGGGTTTTTTTTTGTTTTGTTTTGGTTTTCCCACCCCCCGTTGCAACTATGTGAGGTCTTGTTTCTGTGGACAAAGGAGACCCAAAGAGCAGAAAACTGCTTCCTTGCCTGCAATTTCTAAGCTTGTTGTTTCCTGCCAGTTTTGTGCACCAAGGAGTTCTGGTCTTTCTCAGTGACTTTTGCTTCCACTTGTTTTCTTTCCTCTTCCTGTTGACACAGAGTCTTCAACAAACACTTGTACTTACACCAGAGTATATGCTTGTTTTCCCCACTTTTTCAAGTCTATGTTTTCTATGCCTTTTTACTTTATCTCTCACTCTGACTGTCTTGAGGCTTGGGTTCATCTGCTGCCTGCCATCCTTTTGGTGTACTTTTCTTGAACCGTTTTGGAGATGAAGATGCGTGTTGAAGGCTGTGTGTCACAGCCTCTGAGGTTTCAGTGAGTCTGATGGGTTTGTTAAAGTTTTGCTGCTGTTTTTCCTTGTGTCACTAATGAAACAGTCTAGCTGCTCTGGCAACTTTCAGCTGACCTTGGGTTTGCAAGTACTTAGGAATTTACATTCTACATAAATAAAATGGAAATTATTATTCTTGTGATTATAATATTATTCTTATGGTTATTGCCTGCAAGTTCTGTAACCTCAGTGATATCTCAGGAGATAAACTCTCAGTACCTAAGTGTCTGTATATAAACAACATCAAATTGTGTTTTCTCCAATGTGATTACTTCTTTTCATGTATTCCTATAACTGAACAAGCATTAGAAAAATAATTATTATTGACATACTAGAGGAGAGACACATTTAATTCTATCTTATAGGCTACCAAGCTGTTTCACCAGGTAACATCAGCGTGTACTAACATTATTTACAATGTCATAGGTGGTGTTGACTTGAGGATGTTTCTCTGTTTCAGAAATTGATTGCTAAAAGACAGTGTGTTGCAAATTACTACTTTGTCTATGTTGGGTTATGTTACTGTGCACCAGTCTAGCGGAGACTCCTGGCATTTTAAAGTACCTTCAGGTTTTGGCGCAGTCTCTGTGATGCTAACCTTTTGTTACTTTATGTATGTTGTGATGTGCTCCTGGAAATTCTCTTTCTCCCCTCAGCCCTGTGCAGCCTTAGGGGTGAGGCCAGCAGGGAAAGACAGATCGGTTGCTTTTTGGCTTTTGCTGAGAAGGCAAAAAGAGAGGGGCGGAGAACAGTTTTCTCATGAGATGGAACAGGGACCTTTTTGGCAGCCTGGCTAGACAGTGAAGCATAAGCCTGTTGTGTCTTCTGCAGCTGGGAGAGAAGGGTGGAAGGGGACAACAAATTGAAGAGCAGGAACTTCTGATAAAACATAGCTGGATGGCTGCATGCCAAAAAGATTGTCTAGAGAGATAGCTCCATAAACCTGGAGTTTGTGAAAACTGGCTGAAATTCAGCTGGAACTTCTTGACAAATTGATTCTCTCAGTTATACTTCGGGTAGAGTTCATGTAAATTACAGCCAGACTAACATGCAAGTTATACAGGTGTGCAGGCTCCTGCCTTTCCTCTGGAAACATTGTAAGCTTTACATGAGGATGAAGGAACGAAATCAATTCCGTGGTTCTGTTGAGGAGCTGACAGAACTATTACTGCTCAAACTGAGCAGTGCAGACAACTGAAGCGTAACATTCCTGCAAACTCTGAGAACGTGTCTCTTTAGAGAGCTTTGGTGCAGTCCCCCACTGCTTCCTCATGAGCTATCTCATCACCAGAAATGCAGTTTGTGTTTTGTCAGAGGAGTTAGCTTCTCCCAAGCTCGCATAAACTGATAGTGAGTTACTACTGATTATTCCTTCACAGTGCTAACTTTAAAAAGCTCCCCAGTGAAATGGAGATTATTTAAAACTTCACACATTTAATAGTAGTTCTGTCATTGCTGTATATGCTGGAACATAATGTTTTTAATATTCTAAGGCAACTTTTAAGTTTTTATCAGACCTTAAAAAATTAACATATTGATGTTTTAATTGCTAGCACAGAATATATAGATAACACTGTATCTTTCACAAGAAGCATGTTGTGCTGACAGAGGAACTGATGTGATAGAGCTGAAACTTTTCCCCCTCAGGATAGAACAATTATTATATCCTTATGTCACTAAAACTGGTTTCTCATATTCTCACGTATCATGAACCCACTAGGATTTGGGGTTTTCTCACCCATTTTAAAAGCTTCTAGCTTATGCATCTGTTCCCTGGCCACTAGAAACATCATTCTGTTGTGGTAAGTTGTCACTAATAAACATAATCAGCAACCATGGAGATGATGTGCACAGTTTATGCAATTTACAAGACTTCTTCCATGGACCATTCCCCATGTAAGCAGGGGCTGGAAATCACAGGGCTGTCTTCAGCTGCTGTGCTGTTCCTTCTGCCCAAGAAAGCTGTTTCATTACTGCCTGGTTTACTGATAAACATTTTTTTAGAAACAATTCCCAGCCTACCTTTTCCTGTATCATTTTTAGACATTCCTGTCCACTGTCAAAGATTTTTCAGCTAGAGCTTGACTGACTGAATAGCTGATTCAGCATGGCAGGCTGGAAGCCACCACCAGCGATTTAAAAAAAAGGGAGGGAAATAAAGAAGCAGGTCAGCTAGAAATGGAATAGACACTCTGTTGATGACAACTGGTGAATCCAATGGATCTGATTTCAGATGCTTTGGCTCTAATCTGTTACGTCCACACCTGACCCTCTGCACTCTCAACTTGAATGAGAATAGCTGGTTCAGAGGTGATTATAAATGTAAAGCCAGTATTTTCCTTTCCCAAGTCTGTTGCTGCTGAATTTTATCTTCCACACTGAGAAATTTGTTAAATGGACAGGTTTTTTTCCACTATATTTTCTCATCTGTTTGAGGAGAAGCAGTGGTGACAGCTTCAGCTTTGTGAACTACCTCCACTTTCCCCAACTATATAATTTCCATTAGCTGGAAATACATTTTTATTTGTCAATGTTTGAAGAGCTGGGCTGGGCTAAGACTGTGTGGAGCCTCTCATTGTGCTTTTTTAGTGTTTACACCCACTGAGGCCAAGGCAAAATCACTTGGAATCAAGGAGTGGCTTTAGGTGGGTTCTTGTGTTTTCCTGGGAAAACTTTGAGAGATCAAATACAATCCCCTGGTCAACATGAAGGAGGAAGCAGTGTCTCCTAGAGAAGAGCTGAATGTGTATATCTGTGCTCCCTTGGCATCTGGGGACACTGACCTGAATTCTGCTAATGAATGATGTGTAGAAGAGCATTTGGCAATATTTGTCTGTCCCAGCACCGGTCATTTTCTAGGTAGTGGAAACTGCTAGTTGTTGTTTTTTTGTTTTTTTGTTTTTTTTAAATTCCCTACTATGTTAATTTTGATTCTAGGGGTGGTGTATTTATGTATGTTTCATGTCAATAAAGTGCCTGGTTTGGGTTTTTTTTCTTTTTTTCCCCTTTGCTCTTTAAGTAACTATTGAGTGTGCACACTCTGATTCTTCTACTTGGTTTAACAGTTCCTAGTTTTGAAGACCTCTCAAATTCAAGGTGAGGGACACTGTGGTTACAGCATAAACTGTGTAGTCTTCAGTTCTCTTCTGGGATCTGTTTAAAGCTGTCTCCTCCTGAAGGACTTCCTTGAATTTTCTTCTGGTTTTATCTCCTGCCTTTCTAATGAGCTGATGATCTTGGTAAGATACCTTGCACAATCTCTAACCTTTGAGACAGGACCAACAATTGGCAATATAAGATTCAAGACTTCGAAAAGCTCTGTTTGGAAATATTTTTTTCGTATGCTTTCTGATTTAAATATTTCCTTCAATTTTACATAAGCAATAAAGATAATTATGCGACTTTAAACAGGTTTTTTAAATGTTCAGTTTAATTAGCCTTGAGATATTGAATACTGCATCTGCTTAATGGGTTTTCTGCTGTCCAAGAACTTGAATGTGTTATAGACTGCAGTCCAGCTACATAGCTGTGGGTGCTTGACTTTTGGATACTCGAAGGTTTCCTACTTGCTTTCCATCTGCTGCCCTGAAATAGGTCCTGCTATGTCTGCTATCCTCACGTGAATGTCTTGGGTACTCTAGGGATCCACTGCTAATCGAGATAACTAACGTTTAGGAATCTGAGGTGAGCACTTAAGTTATTGTCATTATTTGGGGTGGTTTGTGTGTGTGTGTTTGTTTGAGTTTTTTTTAAAGACTATGTTTTTACTCTCCTTTCTGCCCTGATGAGCAAAACAGCACTATGGATAGGACCTTGTCTGCAACAAAAAATTATTCTTGTGAACTGCTGTCATCTGTTGGAGCCATGAGCCCATTTCTGTGCAAATCGGCTTATTGCTGTGAAGTTGTGCCAGCTCTGTCCAAACCACAAAGGGATTATTAAATATTGTAAAAAGTTTCAGTGAATTCCTGCATCCTTCTTTACTGTGCTCCCAGCTTCCCATGTTCTAAAACTTAAAAGCCAGCCACAGGTCAGATCCAGTAGCTCTAAACTCCTTTGGCAGTTCTCCTGGAGCAGATGCAGAGCAGTGAGGCTTAGGGAAGAGAAAGAGTACTGTTGCAAACTTGCACAAACAAAAATGTTCTTGCTTTTGACTTCTAGCAGAGTTAGAACACTTCCCCCCCTCCCTTTGTTAGAGTTCTGCATTTGGGAATGTTACACATTTTTCTGACTGAGCTAGAAAATAGAAATATGCTTGTGCCTGTGCCCAAATCTTGGGCCAAGCAGACTGTGACTCTTGGCTGATTGAAACATAAATCCCAGTGTCTGGAAAATCCAGATCTAAATACAGCCCTAAAGACCTATCAGTGTAGGATTCATAGCACCAGAGTGCTGTTGGGGGAGGGAGAAAAAATATCGTTGTTGTTTCCATAGTTGCTAAAATCTAATGGAAAACGCTGTAGAAAGAATTTAAAAAAACCTCAGACTGTGCTCTTACTAAGGTATTTCCTGAATCTATAGTGAAACAAAATAGTTTAAAGCTTAATCTGTCAGCCTTCTTGTGCTGGCAGGACAGTGAAAACAGCAAAGTAAATCCATATGCTTAGTAATTGTAATGAAGAAGCAGAGGTACAAGAAAAGATGTGGTGACCACTCACTGACTTGCTATCTTGCATGCATTGACTTTGATTTTAATAAGACCACGGTTGCCTCTTACTGTCTTTGCTGCATATCAAGAAGATACATCAGTGTGTTTCTATTTGCATAACCTGTTGTGGTAAGACAGCACTCTTTTCTCACATGCTTACCTCTTGTTAGTGCTAGTGTTATATACTGTAACATCTCATGCCTTGCAGTTATGTGGTTATGTAGTGCCTTGCTTGGGCAGTATATTTAGCAAATTGTGTAGTCGAATGATTATGTTAGACTGAATGGTTGACGTCTAGTACACAAATAATTATGACACTAAACTTACTATGTATGAGCTGGAGCCATAGCTGATTTCAGTGACAGATGGAAAACTCCACTGAACCTTTTATATTGGCCATATGCCATTTCTGAGTGTTGGCCAACAACAAGATTTGTTGCTAATATATAATGATTTAAACAGTAAAAAGAGCAGCTGCACTTTGATTTTTGGTGCCTTTACTACAGGTTTTCCTGGAGCTTTTGAATGTCTACTGCCGCTTTCTAATGCAAAGCTGTCACTTCCAGTCTGTGGGAAGAGACTTTATCTTCCCCGCACTATCTGTGGTAGAATTTTATATTTTGGTACTTACGACTAAAGCTCTCCTCTGCCTTTTATTGCATTATTAAGTTGACAGCATAAAAATCTTCCTGCAACATGGGGCTGGCAATGGCTTGTAAGAAGCTGGCTCTGTGGTGAAGTACTGCAACAGAGATTTTTTTTAGGCTGTCAGTAAGTCTTATGTTTTATGGCCTGCCTGAGGACTGGGAGACCAGCATTCCTCCAGCTGCTCAGAGAAGACAACTTTCAAAGCACAGTTCATTGAGAGGAACTGCATGTGTTGTTCATCATATTACCAGGACAGTGTTGGCAAATGTGAGTATGTGAATATAAACTGCAATCTTTATCTATGCGGCACATGTCACAGAGTTTCTACTACTGCTGGCAGAGCAGAAAACTTGCTGCCATGCAATGCTTTGACCTTCATCCCTCCTAAAGAGGGTTTCACTGTGTTGTCCTTTGTCAATCTGCTCACTCCGATATCCATCCAGAGAAAAACAAGATTGGAATCTGGAAAGCAGAACCATTCTGGCCCTGCGCCCAGCAGCAAAGAGCATGATAAGGGAGGTACACGACAAGGAAGGACCTTCCAACAGAACTTCATATGTATATAAATGTTTTGGGTTTTTTTTTAAAAAAGAACATTTTGTAAAATTTGTATTATGCAAGCTTGCACAGAAATAAAACTGGCTAAACATTTGACTGCCCTGGGCAGCATCAATCTGTGCTGCATTGAGAAGTACTCTAGATGATTCTAGGATGTATTTGACTGCTCCTGTTGGTCAGATAACAGTCATCACCTCTACTTCTGTGCCAAGGAAGGCATGAAGTGGTCATTGCATAAAGTGTTTTTGATTGCAGAAGGTAAGCAGGTAGGGAAGAGAGCAGTTAATACCTGTCTGCTTCATGTATCTCCTTGGAAATGGGTAAGAAAAGAGATTAACATTGCCCTCCCCATTCTGCGACAGCTCATATGGAGAGAGTTACAAGGACTCATCTAAAACCATGGTTTGGTTCCTGACTGGCTCATGGGACATGCTGTGGGTTGACTGGCTTGCACATGCCAGTCTTGGTGTGCATATTTCACATTAGGGCTGTGAAATGAGGGCAGCATTTCACATAAGCTGGCTGTGGCTGAGCTCTGCGCGGCTGGACTGCCTCTGGGTCTCAAGCCCGGTTGCTGTCGCTAGTGCAAATACGCTCCTGTGTTGTTCCAAAGACTACCTGTCCCATCTGCCTAGGTGTGTTGCCATCTGTTGCGAGAGCAGTTGTTCCCAGTAGGGTAAGGAAAGTGATTTATCCATACAAAGCCTAAACCATTAATTTAATTCTTCACCCAATAGTAAAAAGAAACCGAAGGAAGGGGCCCTTTGCATTTGCTGCATCCTTGACCTTTCTTTGTGGTGTTTGCATGCCAGCTGACTCCAGCTCTTCCAGGTTGGATTGGTTGCTGGCTGCTGCATGCTCTGAAAGTAACAGTGTGTTGGCCTTGTTCATCCTTTCCTTTAACAGACCAACGTTTTGTTATGTTTGTTTGTTTATTTATCTTGTATCTCTTCCTTTAGCTTTGGAAAAGCAGCCATGTAACTGCTGTCTGCAGGCAGGTTGTTTCTTCACAGCTAATAGCCTGTCTGTTATAGTTTGAACGTTTGTTGGGATGCTCCTTATCTAGGCCATAGCTTTTCTTTCTTGTCAGGTTCCTCCTACACCTCTCTTTGATCTTACCTACAGCAAGCTATCTGTCTCAAACAGTCAAGCAGAGCTATGCAAAATATTTGTAAAGTGATACAGATATTTCCACTTTGTCATGTCTAGTAGAGTGTTGGACCCACGTGAAATCCATATCAGTCCATAGGCATAGAAAGCACCGAAATTTTTATTTGTATTGGAATTGAGAAGTAAAAGATAGATCTAATTCTGAGACATATTTATAACTGGCTGTGTTATCAATCTGAAATGGTACCTCCTGGGGACTAATTTTCCCAGTGATGTGGATGCCCTTAGTGTATCATCTGTGAGATGCATGCTCTTTCAGAGTGTCCTGCGAGTGTTTTTATCTTGCACAAGTAGTGCATCTGTGCAACACAGGTCAACCACCCTCTTCCATTTCTGCTTATGTTTTTACACATTTTTGATGCCACCTTCCTCTGACGCCTTGTTATAAATCAAGCTGAGTCTCAAACATACAGAGAACAGCTGCCCTGTTCTTTGCTGGATTTGTGGAGATTTTGTTTGTTTGTTTGCTGGTTTTTGTTTGTTTGTATTTTCTTCTGGGTTTGTTTGGGGGGTTTTTGTGAACTTTTTTCCCCCAGAGTTGAGAGAATCTCTTATCCATGTGTTTGTGGTTAGATGCAAACTGTTGATCATAGAGCACTTGTGCTTTCCTGAAATCGTACAATTCAGTAATGCCCATTAATGCTATTGACTGCATCGTCTGCCCTCTTTGTAATATTTGCTGGCATCAATGCATGTTGGTTTAAAAACTAGTTAAAGGAGGTAGTATCCTTTGCTAGAATGAAACGCATACCAGTTTCTATTTTTCGAAGTTTAAAGCCTACAGCTATTTTCCAATAACTTGTGTCCACATAGATTATCCAAAACTGAGGGGAAAAATTTTAAAAGCTATTGGGAAGGTTAGTGAAAGTTATTTCTCCCTCTCCCAAAGTCATTGTCATGTACTACCCGTTGATGTTTATAGGCAGTTGTGTGTGCAGTCAAACAGGAAAGAATCAGATAATGGAAAATTATTATGGAAGCAATAAAACTCTACAGTTTCCTTTTTTCTCAATAAATTTGTTTACTACTGTGAGTGGTGTTTAGCCGTGGTTAGCAATGCCTCCTCCTGATGTTACTGCATAGCAAGACCAGTGGTTTACAAGTTCAAGATGAGGGTCCTTGACACCATCATTGCAGTGTATGAAGCAATTAAAAATGTGATGATTCTTGAGATGACATGTACAAAAATGAAAGCACTTTGCTAAAAAGCAGGACTTGCTAGTGTCAGCTGGTGATTAGTATTTGTTGTCTTAAAGGCCCAAGGTTATTTCAGTCTTGTCTTTTTCAATGCAGTAAGCTCTCAGTGTGATGGGCATGACTCATGCTTGGCTGAGTGCTGTAGCTGCAATTTCTCTTCAGCTGGTACTCATGCCGAATGAGTGTGTTAAGATCTTCAGCCAGATCTTGTTGAGCAGTCATGTCAAGAATGTCTTTAAAATCTAGTGGTGGGAGTAGAGACTTGCAACAGGTAAAGCAGCAGCGTATGGTGTATGTTTCTGTAACTGTAATTAGTGTACTTTGACTTTCATGGATGGAAAGAGTTTCTATATTGAAGATTTGTGATGACTTGGAGGGGGAGAAATAATAACTCATACTATTTCTTGTGACTCTTCTACATCTGGTGTGATTTCTAGGGTTTGTCCTATTAACAGCCTTCACTTGGCGCATGAATGGGGGGAAGAGGGTTCTCTGAAGTGGCACTGTGTAGTAGCCCTTTGGTGTTTGTTCCAGGCACGTGTGTATTATCTTCTTTGGTCCTGAGCAGACCTGTTGTCTCCTTGCCTTTTGGCAGCTCACTCCACTGTTTCCTTGTGTGTTTTGTTATACAACTGCTGCACAGGTCTGTGCTCTGTGAGTCTCTATGCGTGTGCAGGTGGATACTTCACAGCTATCTGGAGACCGCGACCGTGCAAAGCACAGAGAGCAGCGTGATAAACAAATCCACCATTCCTGGATGGGACCCAGGAGCATAGTTACTTGGCTCTGCTAATCCCTGGCTGGATGAGTTTAGCAATTCCCTCACACATCCATGGCCTTTAAAACAAGGACAGTGTCAATGTTCTGTGTAGGGGTAAAAAACTGTAGTGTCTAAAGATAAGTGTTACTTGAGAGTAATTTTCTTGATTATGCTGTACATGGCAAACAAAACAGGAGCAAATGATCAAGTGTTTTCTAATAGCTTTGACAGGAGATGGCATCTGTTGAAGTCCAGGTGGATTTATTAGTGGAGTAACCCTGTCTCCCTAGAGCTTGCTGCTGCCACATGCTGCCTCATTTTGCGTTCCCTACTGGAGTGCATGCAAGTACAGTTTGCAAATGATATTTAATTATTGTTAACAGTCTTACGGAAGAAATTAAGTTCTTAGTTCCATACCAATGTTGATGATAAATACACCTATATAGGTACAGACACTTACAGATGTACATTTTTTTTATAGAGCTAGAATATACATAGTGAATAAAAAAGATGATCAGATTTGGGCATTCAAATATTTTACTTTGATTTTCTTCTCCTGCACTGAATTAGATATGTTATGTAATTAAAACATTTCATGAGAGAAAATTTTACCAAACCAAATCCTGGCGACCTTTAGTTCCTAATCTCAAAGCTGCCAATAGAGATCCAGATGCTTGGGAGCAGTTTCCAACTGCAGACAAATCTCAGGTGCAAGCAGAGTGGTTATTAATCAGCAGCTGTGCTTATGAACATTTGAAGTTATTCCACTTTTTTGCCTAAGTAGTAAAAAGCACAGACTTTTTAACCACATTGGAATCGTAGAGATGGCAAATCCTTTTTTTTTTTTTTGAGTTATCAGTAATATGATTTATAAGCTGACCAGTGTGGGAATACTGCTATCCTCTGTTTCGTGGAATCTTATACTACAGGTGTGTATCAGACTCTGACATTACGATAACATCCACCTTTAACTGAAGTGATAGGTCCTGTGTGTTTGCAGCAGAAAGAACCATGCTCTGATGTCGTATCAAGTTGTGGAGAGGCATAATCTGCTCTGTTAATAAAATACTTAAATTTCTAGGTCATTGTGGATATAGCAATTTATCTACACATGTAAATGATAATTACTACCATAATACTCTGTTTGAAAGAGAAACAATCACAGCCAGATACTCTTAAATATTTTGTTCTCAGGTAACTGGCTTGTTTGAATAGACAGTAAGGCCGTGCATGTAAAAGAGATCATGTTTTTCTGAGGTTTCTCTTTGCTCCAAGTATAATCTCTCTCATTGCATACCCAGATATGCAGTGAGGACATCTGGGGAATTTAAGAGCTTTCAGAAAGCAAATGTTCCATCACAACTGATGTTCTCCTCCTGCTGATGACAATACCTCAGGATATCAAAATGAACGGCAGAAGTGAAAGCAAAGCAGCATTTATGACCAACAGGGTTGAGCATCAATATGAAATAAATTAGAACTTGTGTCTGCTTAAGACTCTTTATGGGTTTGATTTGTACAATTTTTTGATCTCTTTCCTCTGTTGACCTTGAAAGCACTGGTTATTTATTAGCACAATATGATTGCATACCTATCTGCAGGGTTTAAGATGAAAATTGAAAGCTTGCAATAATTTGGCTAAAACCCACTAGAATATTCAGCCAGCTGTCAAAATGTTAAAAGAAACTATATTAAGCAAAACCAAGCTGTAGCTGTTTAACTGATATCTAAACACAGTCAGCATAGCTACCTGAGTAAATATGGCTGGCTTAATTTGCTGGCTACAGATATGAATTACTAGCAAAATGCAGTTTGGTGACAGCTTACACACTGTGGGCCATGGACTCTTCTCAGTCCACATGTGCAGCTTGTATTATAGCCAATTTAGATGCATTTATAATTCATCCTCTCTCTCTCTCTCACGCACTCTCAATTTCTATTCTGTATTTGTAACTTAGATGGACCAGGGCTTTGTTAATTACATGTTCCAGGAGAGCATTGCTTGCTATCGCCTTATGGGTTCCTTATAGAGGTAAGTGGCTAAGAACTGATTAAAAACTCACAGCACAAATAGCAGCAGCAGTACTGTCACCTAAACTGTGACTGTAGTTTGTTTAAATGGTGGGCTTTACCTCTGGAAAAACCCCCACATTCTACTTTTGGTGTGGATGACTAAGTGTTGCTAATTCCCAGTTGGCCAGCAGCAGCGGAAACATGCCAGAACCTGCCTAATACCCTTTCTGGGTCCTAAAGGGAATTAATTTTTAAGGCAGAAGCAGTCAGTAGTATTGGTAGGTAATTCTTTTGCTTTATTTGCATTTCTTTTCCCTTGTAATATAAACTGTAATAGTTGAATGGCTGTTGATGTCTTTGAATCTATCAAAAACGTTGTATTCTCAGAATCTTGCTTTGAAAATGCGTGCAGCGTGATGCATTGTGTATTACAGAACTATCTTGGTTTGTTACCTGCAGAATGTGTGTCTTGTGTAAATATTTACAGCAGACATACTGACAACTTCCTTTTTTGTAAAGTTGAACAAAAGGCCAAAGTGGTACCAGTGCACTTAGTTACCTATGTAGTAGTTGTGTATGTTTGAGGAAATAGTCTCAGTCTCTTTCAAGGTCTTACCTGAGTTTGAAAAACCCTGAACTGCTCAGTGGTCAGGGAGACTTGGGTATCTAACCAGGGGAAAGAAGCTCTAAAGCTTTTGGGTTGTGTGTGGTGGTTTCAGTGGTTTTTTTTTAAAATTTTTTTATATATTCTCTTGATTATTTATTTTATTTTTTGTTTCTTTTAAGTGGAAAACCCATGCATACTTTGTATGGAGTTTGTTAACTGGCAATGTAAATGCTGGTCTGTTTTCTCTTGCATGTTTGGAATTGTCCCTCTGGAATGCTACACGCTGAATGCTATAAACACATGGTAATGTACTTAGAAGTATTTTGTTTCAAAACACTGTTTGAATCTACAATGTTTCATAAATGTCTTTGCCTTTTCTCAAATAATCTCTAATGCCGTATCAAATATTTTAATATTTGTAAATTAATTCTGAACTGGACAGAAAGTCTTGTAGCAATAGAACATAAATATCCTTTTTCTGTTGCACATTTCTTTTTAAGGTCTTGATACACCACTGTTTTAATGCTATATGGAGAAAACGGCACTGAAGCCCATTGAATGATTCATCTGCATCCTCTGAAGTCCAGATTTGAGAGAATGAGGAGGCAAAAAGGCAGGAAATGAGATTAGTAACCAGTGGCTAAGCAGTCCAGGGAAACCAGTGGTTCTCACTGCTGGTGTCTATTTCTGAAACCAGCTCCGATGGCTTTAACCATCCAGACAGTGTGGGATTAGCAATAGTTTTAATAACAAATGTGGATTCAGGTGTTAACTCTGAGGTTACAGTCCTAGAGCTCAGGGGTGATACATGTTTTCACTTCATTCCACCGTTAATGCCTAGTGATATATTTCACGTTGGAATGAGTAACTGAGCCTCGCCTTTATTTCTGCCTAAAACCATACTTGTACTATTCAAACCTAAAATTGATTTCATCTTGGTTCTGGTTGAGATTATACTACAGGCTGTTTTGTTTAGAGATTTTTAAAATAGGCCTTAGTCCTGCAATGTGATGCAGAGCAGTTGGTGATTCAGAGCTTTGTGAGGAACTCTAAAGCTGTATGTTGCACAACCAGGTCCTTAGTTTATGTATTTCTTTGTCATATTAAGGTGCATTTTCTATTAAAATTTCTTGCATATATGCCTGCTTTTCTTATTCCTAAATTATCCCACATCAAAGAGAGAGATTTGCCTATATATATGTGTGTATATATAGATAGATAGAGGTATATAGATGCATATTTAAAGAAAATGGCTTTTATTTGACTGTGACTTCTGAATATAAAGATTTATAATGTTCTTAAAAGGATGTTTAACAACAACAAATTATGTATTCCCATATCTTTAGCTTAGTTTAGAACCGTTGCACTTGTGCTTTTACTGGGTTTTCTTCATCTTGTCTGTGGCTGGAAGTTCAAGAACCTCCTATTTTCGTTGATTCTGGATCTTCCATTCAGGATCAGTGAAAGTGGGTTCCTTGAGTGGTGGGTTGGTGCCAAATGCTTCAGTTATTGTTCAAGGTGTGTAGCGTTGATAGTGGTCATGCCTGACTGTTGTCAGGGTTGAAGCTGAGCCTCATCTTGCTTAGCTTGGCCTCTCTATTGTGGTTTTTACCTTGGTGATTTTTGGCTTGTTTTGTCTTGTCTTCTTTTCTTTTCTTCCCCCTTATTCCAGAGAAGAGCTGTATTTGTTGAGCCTTTTGCTCAGCTTTTGTCAACCTTGACTCAAGTTTTGAGATGGATGGGGTCTATTTTAACTCGAGTCCTGACAGCTGAGAGTCACTGTGACAACTGTTTTCTGGTGACTCTCCTTGAGACTTAAGACTTTTATTGCCCTGTCAGGAAGAGAGTAGGGACTTTCACTGCATTTGCAATTTTATTAAGCAAGACTTTACTGGAGGATGTTTTTGGCATGGGAAAAAGTTTTGTCGTTATAAAACAAAACTTCCTTTTCCTAGGAATTTTGCATTTGTTCCACTGAACTGCTTGCTACTCTCTCATGGTAGGCAGCCAAAGAACCAGTACTGCCTTTCTTGTACATCATATTCTTTCTTCCACCCACCTTCAAGACTCTTTTCTGGCAGAGGATTTTGTTCAGCTTTTAACAAGATAGTCTTAATTAAGTTGCATGCAATTTCACCAGCAGTAGGAAAAGTCTTACAAACATTGATTTAAAGTTTTACTAATTAGTTTGCTGCGAACAATTTATTACTGAGATAACTTTTTCTGGATTTATTTGACTAGTCTACAATCAATTGCTGAGGTGCTATGTAATTAGCAAGAACTAAACTAAGTATATCAAGTTTATGCTAGACTGTCAAGTACTTGGTGAAAATGAATTCGGATAGACAAGGGGAAAACATTCTTGAAAGGTGCAGAAAATAAAGATGGGAAGCAGTTCATATATCCCCAGCGTCCTCTTCCATTTCTAAGAGGGGGCAACCTTGGAAGATGCTTAAGTCCTTTTACTAATGGCAGACTTGCAGGTTACAGCCTTGGACTAAGTCTTATCCTCTCATCCAACCTGCTTCTTGGACCCTACATTTCCCTGATTTTGTTTAATACTTCTCTTTGTCAGGATGGCTGGATTCAGTCTCCCTCTGTGGCCTAAAGTGCCCACTCCTGAGTCATCAAACTCATTGCTGTTCGCTGACACGAGGCTGACTGGTGTGGCTTCTGTGTGCCTGAACAAACAACTGCAGCAATTTGGATGTCATTGCCCTGCAGTGATTTGCTACTGCCCCTCTACTAGAGGTTGCCTTCTTGCAGCAGAACTGGTGTAAGGAAATGCAGCCACTCCGTTTCACAGTACAGCACCTCCTTAAAACAATTCACTTTTAGATCAAACTAATCCACGTCCATGTCTTTGACACAGGGATGTATGTGGTCTGCGAACTAGAGTGTAGGGACAAACGGTTGGAACGGCAAGGTCCACCTTAAAGCAGCTCCAACCCATCTAGTGCCCATAGGCTGAGTGGCTGTAAAAACATAGGTTCACTTCAACAGTAAGGCATTTGGGGGTAGTACAGCTGTGCTGCTTCGGATACTTGCAAGGTCATTTAGCACTTTGGGCACCCAAGGAAGGCACATCTTTGCATTGTGGTCAAATTTTAATCCTTTCTGCATGATATTCAAAGGCTGCTTCCAGAAATGAACACTGAAGTGTGTGACTGGCAAAATCCTGTCTCCCCAGGAGCTTGTTAACAGTAATCTCAGCCCCCATCTAGTGTGCATTGTGTGGTCCCTTGGCTTCTCTTACCTGGTAGGATTTGAGACTCACAAGAATTCTCCCATTTCTGGACCTTGTGAAAGCAGGATTCCTGCTGTTTTCAATACCTTACTCATTCATAAAAAGTGGACCTGGCAGGGAGATTCGAAGTATGGTGGGAAATGCATGCATGTGTCTGTGATTAAAACAGACTCCATATTCTGGAAGTCATCCAGCCAGTGGGCTAGGATCTGGTGAGTTTTGTAATTCCTCTCCTACAGCTCTGCACTCCTCCTCTGACAGCAGTCTGCTAACATGGTTAGGCTGCCTCCTAAATTACTACAACTCAACACATAGCAGCTGAATGAAGGTAGGGTTGTACAGCATTATTTTTCAAGCCTGGCACCTTTGACAATGCTTTCAAGAGAGAGAGTTTCATAATTCAAGTCAGTTTTTCAAGGCAAAGGCTGCTTACCCCATGGGCTGTGTGTGGTCTACCAGGGTAATTAATCTGGCCAGCTTCCCAGGATAATTTGGAAGAGGTCTGTTGGCAAAAAAAGTGGTTTTTTAGCTGGGTTAGCCTGCTCCTAGCTATCTCCTTTCTGCTGTCCTTCCCCCTTATCATGTGATTGTGTGCGAGCAGTATATTTGTTTGTGATGGGGGAGGGAAGGCTGAAGCATGTGGCCCTGCATTTAAGTAGTGTCATTTAATGGCTGGGCAAAACTGTTTTTTTTTTCTCAGGATATTTCTGATGTTCTTCTGACTACCTGCAAGCAATGGGGCTTAAACAGGATGTGCACCAAATCTTTACTGCTCTTCCAAAAGAGCAGGAAAACAGTGAAAATATAACTGGGGTAGATGCATTTTGTATGCCAATGAGGAGAAGGAAATTTATTCAGCTGAGCGCTATTTACCCACACAGGATGCGTGTGTTCTCTCTGACAGCAACACATCTGCTCCTTAGACATGCAGAAACACCTTCCGAGGTGCAGGCAGAATCTAAGCCTGACCCGGTGGTGTCTTCCCACGGGACCTGTGCTGGTGTTTCCCTAGGTGTGGCAGTTTCCAAACCAGTGAATAGCTTTACTTTATCCCCTTAATTTTCTAGACTCTCTAGACAACAAAGACTTTTACCTTCCTGCTTGGGAAAAGTGTTAAGCTACTTGGCTCTCAGGAGCCAGAAAGACGAGGTGACATAAGAGCAGTATAGATGAGGTATTCCTGCTGCAGTAGTGCGAGTTCAAGGAAAGTCTCTTCACTCTTTTTCTCTCCAGTTCTTGATAGTGCCAAGTATTTGGTGCAGTTTCCTCCTGTGTGCAGATGAGAGCGCAGGTTCTTTGATACCGCTGAGACGTCATGCTTCCCTGTGTGTGGGTATTCTGTCTTCTGCAAATTCTGGAAAATAATAAACCCTTGAGTTAGACAAAAAACCCCAAGCTTAAGCAAAGGAATTGTGTCTACTGTATCAATTGAGAGGGAATATCCCCCCATGCCTGGATGAAGTGATGCCTGCTCCCTGTTTCAGCCCACACCACTGGCTACCAGAGTCTTAGGGGACAGTTTGCAGTTGGCATCTGCTCTGTTCTCTCTAGAGGCATATGGTTGTGATCCTAAAGGTGCCAGGTTCCTCTGGGCAAGTTCTGAGTGGTGCAGACCCCCTGCGTGTGGATCCATACCGTGTCCTAAATGAAGTGTCCCTCCCTAAGTGTAGTGAAGCTGCCTCCACTTCTTCCGGTTACCCCTGCTAGTTATGGGCTGTTCAGCTCATGTAAATCTAGTTAATTACTTATACAGAATTAAAATGGTTATAATTTGATCGAGTTCCCTTTGCAAGTATGTTAATACCTTAGTTTTGACTGAGAGCATTCGCAGAGGCCTCTGTTTAATGATTCAATTTTGAAAGCTAATTCAGGTTAATATTCTTTAGCGCGTGTTGTTCTTCCCTTCCTGTTCTGTGTACTTGCTCACGATTTTAATTCTTGCAATATGGGAAAAGCCTGAAATCATGAACCTTAGTCCGGGATAGAAAAAGCAAAAAAGGCTTAAGAGTAGTGAGAAAATGGTTTTGCTAACCCCATATTCACCTCCTGATATTGGATAAATTGCGTGTCTGTGGACCCATCTGGCACTGCAGGGGAGTAATATCCTTTATGACAAAGACATTTTACTTAACATTTTCTTCCAGCTCTGGTTTAGAAGGGGGAAATTGATTTAGCCTGTGATGTTAGAAACCAAAATCAAGGAGTGTCTAGACAGAGGGCAAGCTGCACTGTGACACCTTCAGTGCATTCAGACTAGGAACAGGATCCTTTCCCTATTGCAGTGATCTCTTCTTCACATCTGTTGCTCCCTTATTACTCAGACACATGCAAAGTCACATGGGCTGCGCTGACAGCCCTGCAACTGTTCTCCTGGAATGAAAGGACTCCTCATGTGAGTTCCTCTGCTCTTGCTGTAAATGCCAGCCCACAGTGGACAAAGCTCTGGACTTACTTCATCCCAAAAGGAAGCCTTTAGAAGAAAAAGGTTTTTGCTGAGAGTGTTTGGGAACAGTATCCTAAGGGGAAACATTTTTTTCTTCTGTTGATGCCGATCTGACTTGCTTTTGTAGCTGGCAGCAGTTTCTAAAAGCTGCTGTTTCTGTGTAGAAGGATAAGGACCTTTATGAAGTTTGTTTTAGACCCTTTGCCTCACATGGGGAAGTGGGCGACAGTAACTAGATTGTTCTTGTTGTATATCTGATGTGTAAAATGATAACAGCTTGTTCATACAGTGCCAGAGGCTGTAGTCCATTCCTAAGTAGAAGATTAGGTCTTAAAGATACTAGGTTTTGAGGTTGCACTCAGTCATTAGTCCTTTGAGAGACAACTGTGTGTTACAGCATTTGTGAATGCTGCATAGCTCCCTGGCCAGCTCCTCCTCTTTCCCTCTGATTTAGTGTCTGGAAGCTCCCTGTGGAGCAGGAGGGCTGCACGCCAACAATTGTGTCTCAACTGAACTTCTCAATGATGGGTCTTACTTTAATTTCTTTTGCTCATTTGGGTTTATGTAGCTCATGTGGTTTCTTGTCTCCAGTAACCAACAGCCACAGTGTTCACTACAGGTTTGTATCAGCCCTTCTTTCTGGGGAGTAGTAGACCTGCCAAAGATAGTCCAAAACTATAACAGAAACATGTTTTCCTGGGGTAAGTACTTCCTATGAATTAAATGTCTTGCCAAATTAGGTTGATTAGGGACATTGTTTTGGAAGCAAATTAGAAAAAATTCTGGTGATGTAATTCCCATTTCACCTTTTGTGAACTGAAAGTTATTTTCTTTGGTTTTTTTTCCTCTCTTTTTTTTTTTTCCTTCCTTCTTCTAAATTGGAAGCAGCTTTTCATTTTAAAGCGCTTTTTTCTTTTTTTTGTGCATGTACAGCATATAACTGAAGTGAAAAACAGACATTTAGATTGAGTTGTAATAATTTTACGGGAAACTGTTCCATAAATTTCCCTTCGGCTTTGGCAGAAAGCCGAAGGTTTGAAAGCTCCGAACCCTTCATGAAACCAAACCCCTGTTCTTCACACCGCTTTCATGCTTGTCCCTGCAGTGGCTTCCACCCAGACTATTGCAGTGTGCAGCAGTGAGGAATACAAGTACAGATCGGCAAAGGCTTCAGCCTGGTGTGAAGTGTCTGGTCCTCTCCATATGAACACCTGTATTTTCACTTCTGTGCTGCTGAAGTTTGGCAGTGACAGCTGATAATATGATCCTGTTGCTTGCTGATGACTCTGTCAAAATTATTGACTGTCATGCTTGGAGTACAAATGAAGTATTTAGTGATTATTTTGATCAAGCCTACGAAATGAAGTCTGAGGAATCCCCAATCTCTTATGATATAGACTCATTCAAATAATCTGTCAGTGCAGTGCTACAAGCGCACCACAGGAGAACACATTTAAAAGAAGAACTGAAGTTGACTTTCTGTACTATTAAAGTCTGAAATTTTGTCCCTCAAAGCTTGGACTTGTTTTACATGGTATGAAAGTGGAACTTGTTCCATGAGTATTATGGGAGCTACACTGATGGGTAACTGTTAGTACTTGTATTTCTCTCTTTTAATCTGAAGAAGAAATCTCACTATTTTTTTTTTTTTTCATATGTTGTAGTTTCTCCCAAAACTTCGGGGGAACAAAATACACACAAAAGCAGATGTGATTCCTTCATGCCTGCTATCACAAACACTCCCCTGAAAAATCATAATGGGAAGGATGAAGATTGGTGCATTCATTAGGAGAAGCAGCTTGCTAGCAGCAAAGCACGATTGGGAACCTCCTCCTTCCCAAGACTGATAATTCACATGCAGTTGCACATATATACTCTCTGAGGGATTAAAAAAAAGGACTCTTGAAAGGCCAAGATACCCATTATGAAGCTATCAGGCTGGAAAGCTGCCATTTATTAGATTAATATGAGCCTGGTCAATTTTTCAAAACATTATAAAAAGAAGAATGCTTAGTGGTTTACGTTTTCAAGGTGCTTTCAGCCATTCATGAAATCATCTGCAGAGACACAGAAGATGTCCTTAAGCACTATTTAGAAAGCATTTAATTCAGCATTTATTTAGTCATTGTAGAAACCAGTAAGACTGTGCTTCTCAAACATTTTTAACTTTCTTCCTTTCTCCTTTCCCCCACTGTCATCCTTATCTGACATCCGAGAACACAGTGGGAGGTGCCCAGTTGATCCACTGTTGCAGAGTCACTAGGAGAAGGTGGCAGGGCAGAGGGTGCTGTGATTAATAGAACTGGCTGGGAGAGAACGGTGCTGAGGAGGGATGTTAGACGCTTGTCCTGAGTGCTGCTCCTTGTCCAGCTTGGCCTGATACCCATCTCTGGGGGTTCTGGAGTGGCTTCCCAGGCTTGCCTGAGCCAAAAGTACTCTGCTATCACTCTTGCTTTAGGCTCACTTTCTTCATTTTCCAGATTTTCTTTCGCCTAGGACTAAGGAGCAGAGAGAGGTGGTGGGAGAGGCAGCCACTCTGTCACGTGAGGTCAGGAGGGACTTGGAGTGCCACCAAGCCAGGAGGTGCTTGGGTGGAAAAAACAGTAAAGGGGCTTGAGGTGGTGCCTTCCCCTCTGGATGTCCCTGTACTACTTCTGCCTTTGCCTTCTTGACTGCTTCATCTCCTGGTTTGGCTCTTCTGCCTCCTTCCAGATCTGCTGCTTTTGTTGTTTCAGCACAGTATTTGTGCTGAGAACAAAAGTTGCATGTGAACTGTGCTTTGACCATAGCTGTGCGAGTGCGGGAGTGTCCAGCAGGGAGCAGAGCTGTAGAGATGGGCTGACCTTCCATTGCACCTTCCATTGCATTTTGGTTTTCAATGAAAAATAACCAAACTACGACAAATGGTGTCTGGTACAAAACACACTTTGCTTTAACAGTTGTCCTTATTTTGGCATTAATGGATTAGGGGAAAACCTGTCAGGGTTTGGAATAGGAAGATAAAAACCCGAAAAGTGGAAAATGATGCTTCAAGTGGCAATGAGAAAGGGCATTCACACAACTTTCAGACTGGTTGGTGAGTTGTCCAGTCTTTCTATTCTTTTCAGCTTATAAAATGATACGGAGGTTAAAGATTATCACACTCCTTTCTCAAAGTTTTAGTCATTTAATATAAACACTTTACAGATGAATCGGGAGTGTTGCTTAGCCTAAGAAAGTTGGCAACATGAGAAGTTTTTATGAAATTTTCCTTACATGTTTAGAATAGCAATAAGTCTGCAGTATTTCATCCTGGTTTAATGGTCTAGATGTTGCTGCCTGGAAATAAACCCCCCTGGGAAAATCTCACACTGCTAAATGTATTTTCATTCTATATCAGACCTTCCCTCTCCCCACAGTTCTAAGGTTTTCCATTGAATGGAAAGTAATTTGAGACATTCGGTATTCATTTTACTAATGTAAAATCACAAATATAATCTTACAGTTTTGGTACAACTGAAAAAATCAAATCACTGGAACTCAATCACAAAAAATTTTTGCTTCAGTACTCGTCAAGGGAGTTCAGTCATTGAACTATTCCTGCAAAATGTTTAGACTTTTGATAAAACTACATTCCCCACAGAGAATGCGGTTCTGGCTCACTTTGGCTTTCTAAGACTAGCGCTAGCCAGTAGCAATGCTATTTACTTTGTCTAAGATCTGGGGTACAGTATAAAGCAAAAGCTTTGGTGTGTTTACATGTTTGTGCATTTCTAAGAATGATGCTTTATGTAACTTCAGGGACTTTATCAGCAAGAAAGAATACAGAAACTGAAGCAAATTTGTGCTACTGAGTGGAGTGATATATAGAACCATGACAACAAAATTACATATTGATAGCACTGGCATACGTGATTTTTTTTTTATTATTATTTTTTGGTTTTACTGGATTGTTGTAGTAGCTAAAATTCATGCTTTTATGCATCCTGATAGTTGAAGCCAGCTATTAATTTGGCACTCTGAGTGATAAGGAGAAAGAAAAATGATCTGCAATAGCAAAAATGAGCAGTGTTGGATCTTAGCTGCTGGTGGTATATTTTTAATGCCTGGTGTAGGTACAGATTCCAGTCCATTCATTCTTTAACCTTATTTTTTTTATTGCTAGCATATCTTTATGTCACCTTTTTCTTTTAATTTGAAGACTTAGAGCAATATTTTTACTGTCTATAAAAGAGCGTTTCTTTCAAATATGCCCTGATGTAAAATGCTGAGGGTTAGCTTTGGCTTTTTTCTTTACCTTCTGTATACTTTTTCTGACATGTTAGATTAACTTTCAGCCGCAGGCCAATCTGTCAAAGAAACAGGGAATGTCTCCTGCTATGACAGATTTGCCAGAGGCTGAGGTTTGAAACAAGCTGGGTATTGCTTCTTACACAAAAGTAATTTCTCCCTACTGAAGAGAGCTATCACTGAATCAGCTGAACAGAAGCCTCTGACTTGCATTACTAGGTTCTGATCAGAAAATCTGCAACAGGCATTTTTTTTAATAAACTTCTATGCCACAAAGGAGCTTTGGCACTATAACTGTGGGAGAACTTTCAGCAGTATAAGGTCGAAATAATTTCCTCAAGGATATCAGGAATCCAATATATATTTAAAAAACTTTCCCTGGTTGACTTCTGTATTGTTATCACCTCAGATGAATACACTCCTGCAGCGATAGACCCATAGGTCAGACTTTAACATACAGACGGGACCTACACTATCATCCTTGCATCTGCTCCAAAAATAACCACCCCACTCCTTAAACCTGACTCAATTTACTGTATGAGCTGAACGAAATAGTGTCCTCTGCACCCCAATTGTCCTGCCTTGCCTGTAGTGCTGAGGTGCTAGAGATGCTGTGCATCCTGAGCTTCCTTTTGCAGCACAGCTTCTTCCAAGGGTGTATCAATAGCCAGCTCTCAAAGCAAGTCCAGCTCTGTAACGAAGGCTGAGATTTTTGCAGAAATGGCTAAAAAAGAGTATGTCTTACGGGCATCCCCTAAGAAGCAATCTAGACAATTGCACAACAGCTACACTGCTGCTGGGCAGCTTGCAGGGTGAAATGAAGTCACGGTTTGTTCCGTCGGGGTTCCTTTTGCATCGGACTGCTGTTTTCTCATTCGGGAATGGCTGGCAGGAAAGCGTGTGACTATCACAGGAAATGTTTCGAGAGAAAGGGCTGGGAGCCCTCACTGCCTCTTTTGCCTGCTGTGATACGAGTGTTCCACACCATGAGCAGCGCACTATATAAACTGGGAAAGGGTATCAGCTTTTTGCTTTACCAGATTTCAGTACCTCTTACGCGTGATCCAGACTCTAGGATAGTATAAGAAGAACATTTTATTGGGCTTGATGAAGGAATTAATGGGTATTCTCCTCAGGCATGTGTCATAAAAAAGAACTGAATTAGACACGTATAATAGACCCCTTCTGGCATTGGAATAACTGAAGTTATGCTCATTTACACAGATTAATTTAAGTCAGTACTGCTGTATTAGGTTATGCCAACCAAGGATCTGGCCCAATTGAATTGCAATGATATACCATGCTAATTTTAACACTTTCTCCAGAGATGCATGTCTCTGCTGTTTTACCTATTGATCACAAAGTTCATAACTGCCACTTGTAATTTAAATTCCCCTTTATAAGGTGGAATCCCTATATGGATTTTACTTTTTAAAAAAATAATAGTATACATGTGTGAGTGTTGTGAACAGTAAATAGATTATATTATTAATTTATATTATCATAGTTCCCAGAGGTGCTGGTTTCCCCTTACAGCTGCACAAAACCACAATGGTCATTCAGAGTGCTGGGGGGAGGGAAGAATACTATTTCTTTACTAAAGACCTTGCTGCCAGATAGAGTCCCTGTGTGCTTTTTAAGAAGAAAACACTGTTCGTCTGTTGACGTGTGGCAGGCTTCTGAGGAATAAGAAAGCCTAGAAGCTTGCAGATGTAAAAGTTCGAGGAAGACCAAACCCAGGTTTCACATCTACCTGAAGCTGCAGAGAATGAAGTGTCGTGTGGGTTAGGAATCTCCTTCTGCCAGCTCCCCGCATGGGCCCCTGCAATGTGACTGGATGTCGTAGTAGAGGTGCAGGAAAAGAGGCCTCTTGGCTTTTCTTTTTAAGGTGACCAAAATATAAGCAAGAGAAATAAGCAAGAGAATGTTTGTACCCTGAAAGCTGGGTTCAGCTTTGGTACCTTGTGGTATTGATGGTGATGAAAAAATGCAGTGAATTGCAGGACCAAATAACAGGAGAGAGGAGACATTTATGAATGTTTTCTGGAAGATCATAGCAAGAGACTTTCTTTGACAGAATCGTGTAGGGCTGTTTTGTTTTGGAAGTGTGCGGGGCTTTAGTGACAACTGTATAGGAATGTGTAAAAGAGGTGTCATAGGAAGCACGTGGCAGCTTCTTTTAAGTGTGTGCCACCAGATACTCAGGGAAGAGGGGCTTCACACTGGAATTGCTTTGAAGGCAGATGGCTTTGGGCACAGAAGGCCCCTAAAAAGTCTTAGAATGTACAGGATTTGCCTTAGGGTTTTTTTTGTTTGTTTGTTTTTGTTTTTTTTTACAGCTATTTTGCAAGTCCTCACAAAGACAACTGAATTTTAAAGCTTATTCAGGACAATTTTATTTTAATCTTAAACAATAAGAAAAAAATAAGAAAAAAGCACATCATAAACAGTGAGGATCTGCTCCAGAATCTCTTAGGAAGGATGCTGAAGTTCTGGGTTTGCCAGAACTGGGAGAGATTTTCATCAAAAGTAACACTAATATTTTACACTTTATGGCATTTGTCCAGTTTTGTTTCATTGTAAGTTATTTCAGAGTAGGGGGAAAATGGTCAAACTTAATGGATAATGAAATTAGGGAAGAGCTTTTCTAGCTACAAACAGCCCGCTCTGATCCAGATAAGTTACTATAGACTAAGACCCAGAGGAGAGAAAGTAAAGCAAACCTTTCTGGGTTGCAGTTTTGCTTGGGAGTTCTAGTGCCGTATCAGTTAGTTGTATCCTAGTCATGCTATCAGTTTGGAAAAGATAGAATTTGAGAGTAGTTCACTGGATTGGGTTAATGGACGGATTAACCTCTACCCTCATTTTATTCACTTGAGACAGTGCCTAATACTGTTTTGTGGACCTCAGTCCAGGTCCTACAAATTCCCAATTTATTAGCTTTTGGACATGGGGTGGCAGGTTACAGGTGCTATTTTTTGCTGGAGGTGTTGAAAATCAGTGTTAAAATGCTTTAATTTGAATCTTAATGCTGCATGCTCCAAAGGCAGTGCAGTATCTAAAGAGGAGGAAAAGGACACAAAGGAAACACTTATCATAGAATATTTTTTTTTCTAAAAATAGATCTTAAAGCTTATTTAGCATCAATGCAGTGGACTAGTAGAGGATTGCAGCATGAGTCAGGAAGGGCCAGGAGATCTGAGGCTCGTAAGTCCTCCTGGCAGCTCCCTTGAACTTAAAAAGTCAGCTCAAACAGTAGGAAGTTGGCTGAAAGGAGTTGCCTGTTCTGATAGGGACTATAGAGGGCAGGCAAGGCTGAGTTGCATGAGTGTTGTGAAAGCTCTAAGATGACAGAATAACTCTTATTTTACACTGGGAAGGTCAAAAGAGCGGAATGATCCAAAGATGGTCAAAGAGGTAAAAAAATGCATGTTGAGAATACAATGAGGCAAAAAAAATAACCCCCCAAACAAGGAGGGAAACAGCAGAGAATGACGTAAAATTTGGCTTCAGTTATTTTTGCTCACTTTCCTGAAGCTGGAATGCAGACGAGAAAGCTCCTCGCCTGCCTGGGAGGGTCTAAGAAATTGTAAACCAGCTGCAATCTTGGTCTGGGCCCCTGAGCAGAAAGGTATGAAGGAAAAGTGTGCACAGTAGGATTCCTCAAGTGAGGTGCTCCTTGCTGGAAGTGGAGAAAAGCAGAGGGGTTACTGTGGCCCTTTCACAAAGAAGATGTGTGCAGAATAGTAATCTGCTGTGCAAGAAACTAGCTGCAAAAAACAGGGCAGGGAGAGGCTGAGCCCTGGGCTCTAACGCAAGTTGAGGGCAGTGCCTCTAAAGAGCCAACTTGCAATTCGGAGATCCTCAATGCTAAGAACCTTTTTTGCTGCTTGCTGGGCTGATCTATACTACCCTGGTTTCCAGCATCCAGGTTAGAATAGATGTCTAAAAGGGCTATTAGATTTACCAAAAGAGAAGAAATGGCACTCTTTCTTCCTTCATCCCATCTACAGGAGAGCTTGTGAAAGATTTCCTATTTGCCCTGAGGTGGTATGCCAGTGTCTTAATGCAGCTAAAATTTTTAGCCCACTGCTGGTATATATGTGCCTGCTGTCAGAGCTGAGTAGTCCAAGCCATCTTGCTGACAAACACACCAACCCAGAAATTATACCATGTCATAGCTTCTTACTATTAAAAAAATCCAGCAGAAAGCTGTGAGGAGAAATAAGAGCAAAACTACCTGAATTAAATGTAAAGATTAAATCCTTGATACAAAATGCATACTGTGAAAATGCCTCCAGCTGTGTAAAACAGCAAACTGGATAGCTATCACAACCCCCCTTGTTTGTATTGCCCCAGTTCTCTGCAGTTTTAATATCTGCACGCAGAAGAGCGTTCATAGTTACCTTTATGGTTAAACTGCCACCGGAAGAGGAGAGACGCATCTCGACATTGATACTATGAATCTACCCTGTTCATCCTGCTGCAGGTCATCTGCAAATGGCCTTTAAATCGTTCTTTAGACTTAGTCACCATCAGAATTAATCAACAGATAAGTTATACTGACATCGTTTTGTCTAAACTCTTTGTGGTGACTTCTGCTCTGCAAATAATTAGTTGCTTGTGGCAAACAATGATTGCTCTTGGTTGAACAGGGCACCTGACTCGTCTGCAGACGTTCAGTGTGGCCGCACCGTGTATGTGCACATTCCAGCAAACAATAGTGGTATCATCATGATTTTATTCTCCTGAATGTCCCTAGAACTACAGCCTTAGCTCTTCAAACAGGTTGAGTGGAACATATTGCACAACCCAATAAACAGACACTGATGGTGGGGGCTTTTGTGCTTGTTCAGCCCGCTGCTCTCACTGTCATGCTGTGGGGTGTTAGGAGACTAAATTATGCTTTTGAAAAATATATGAACAAAGTAAATGATGTGCTGTGATACCCTTGACCGGGCTTTTTAATAGTGTTTGTTTGCTTACTTGCTAATTTGCAAGGTCTGGTAATTTGCGATCGGCCTCCCAGTCATTAGTGTGAATTAGTGCAGCTCTATTATATCAGAGGGACAAGCAAGTCAATAAGAAGGAGAAGCATCCCACGTTAGTGATGCTTTAGGAAAATGGCTTGAATGTCTTTGCTCTGTTTAGTGTGGTACTTATCTCAAAACTATTTCATATCAGATTAGTTCTTAGTTCATTCGCTTGCATGTAAATAACTGTTCTAAAAAGAGGAGTCTCTTCTAGTCTTCAGTGAAGGTGATCTCTTGTTATTGTTTGTTTGAATACCTCCATTGTGGGTCTTTTATCATTTTTATGATGGTGTAAGGAATGTGTCATCTATGTAGCATCTGCACAATGTTTGCTGAAAATTAAGCTGGTTTAGAGCCTTATATTTCAAATCTGTCATAGCAATTTCAGCGGTGATGTTCTTTCATTTTAACCAAATTATTCTGAGGCTTTTATGTGTTGGGTTTTTTTGAGAGAAAAGAGATGGGGAATTCTATTTCTTGACAAAGTCCTTAAAACATCCAGTTTGAAACTCAATAACGTTACTGTCTTATGAAACCTCTCTGGCTTTTCAGAAACACTAGTGGACAACACTTCATGTGTCCCCTCGTCAAGCTGCTCTTATGTGACACTTTGCATGAAAGGATGATCTTTCAGTCATAAACATAGTGATGAGAGCTGTCAGAGAAATGTCCTTTCCAGCACTTCCTAGTTTTCCTTGGAGGTCCTGTAAAGGTCACTTGTTGTCATAAACTGAAAAGAAAAGTGTTCTTTAAAAGTAAGACATTAAGTAATCATTCTTTATGATCTTTAACTGGTTTATAAAATAAAGATCTCAAACTTTCAATCCATGAATGCATACTGAATAAACTAGACACATCCACGTATGTAAGAAGTCAGTCCTCTGTTGCTGGCAGGCAAGAGAATAGTTGCTTCTTTTTTTTTCTCTCAAGAACAAGAGTAATTGATGGGGTGATTCTCTGGACTCTGCTTGTTCTGTAAGAAAACAGGTTGAAGGAATAGAATAATGCATCCAAGGAACAGGATCACTAAAATCAGATGTTGTCTGTGTCTTGAAATTATTGCTGCCAATGAAACGGTATTTGTTGATGCTTTTT
>VXBO01004328.1:353485-476828 GCA_013400135.1 Rhinoptilus africanus
TCAGAACCCTTTAATTGCAGGTTGTGCTTCTGAGGCTAGTGACAGACAAGGTTATCCGGTGTTTGGAGTTGATTCCCCTTTCCATCTGTCACTTGATCCTCTGTTCCTACAGATGCCAGATGAATATTTCTTCCTCATTTTCTAGCTTCTTTTATTCTGTAATATGCTGATGCATAGTTTCATATTTAAAATTCCTTATATGATATAAAGCAGCTCGAATACAGAATACATTTTATTCAGGAGCAAGTTTATTTTCTTTTATTGTTCAGCTGACTAAGGAAGAAGACGATAAGGTGAATTTCTCCAGGGATACGTTAAGATTAGCTGGAGATGTGGGCTGGTTCCTCTCCTTCCCCTCTAAGGTTGGTTATGGGCTGGTTTGCACAAGTTTTACTGGTGTGATTTTTGGTTTTACAGTTTAAAGTTCCCTTTTATTCATGGTTCATTGACAGAAGTAGAACAGGTTATACTGATACAGGTCATATTGTGCCAGTTTAAAACTATGAACACCTGAAATGGAAGTGGATGAGTTGCAATCTACTGTTAAAATTGCACTGGAAAATGTTTTTGGTTTAGTGAGAGTTATCTGATATACTTAGCTGAGAGATTTTTCTGTTTCTGAATGAGGTAGACAGTTTCATTGCTGTCATATGTCTTAGCCTCTTCTTATCTTAGCTTTATTATACAGCCTCCATTATCACAGAATCTAAATGATGCGCACTTACTAATGGACTGTTTTTACCATTCGTCTGTGAGCCCATTATAGACGGAAAACAGGATCACTTGACTAGTTGAGGGCAACGACTGGTTCACCTAATAGCTATGTCTAGTTTAGGTATGCCAATTTGTACAGAATTTAAATATAGGAAAGCACCTGGTGATCGAAACTGCTAGGCCTAGACTGTCTGCAGGCAAGTAAGAAGCTGGGGAGGCAAGTAAGAAGCTGGGGAGCCAAGATACTCGAGTTTAGTGTCTAAGGTGGAGTGAGAAACCTTCAGTGCATGGTCTGAGTAGTGCCTCGGCCTCAGCCACCTCACCTCTTGGTGGAGCAGAGGCTTGAACCTGTGAATGTCAGAACATCCATCTTGTTTGGTAAGGACTCTTCATGTCTAGCTTAATTTTGTGTTATCAAAAAGGAGAATGGGGTTGTCTGGTTGTGTTGCCCTAACAAGGTTCAGGGTGTTTCTTACTGTAGTGACATGTATCAGTTTTGGTTTGGTTTTCCATATCATGACCAAAACTTTGTGCTGAGATTTTTCTCTGCGTGTCCCCAGAACTGCAGGTTGATCTATTAGGATGACAAAGAATTGTCAATTTCTTTTTCTTTTTTTAATTATAGAAAAAAGGAAAAAAAAATCAATGTGGCCCATGCTAGTCTGAGGCCATGTTTCACAAGAGCGTCCCAGAAATGACCAAGCTTTCACTAAGCTTCAGGGGAAATTGGGCTGGATTACAGTGGATGTCACAGAGCTTTTGATTCCTCACTGCAAAAGGCAAACAAGGCAACCCAGGGCACTGGGGAACAGAAATGTTCAGTGAGTGCAGATTTCTGAATTAAACTGTTTTACGTGTGCCTTTAGGAAGAAGATGGGTGAAAATTCACCTTCACAGTGGCAGTCTGAAATAGAACGAGGCAGGCTGGATTGCTGGAGTGCCTGTTGTGTTTGCAGCATGTCTTTGAGGCATCATCATTTTATGCTTTTTTTTGGGGGGGGATGAGGGGGAAGGGATGAGAAGCATTGTCAGATTCAATCAGCCCTTAACCTAACTCAACTGGACAAGTATTTATGTGTATGCATATATGTATGTATGCTATATATATGTATGTATGCATAAAATTACTGTTCTATTGCTGTTTGTAGACATAATAGTGCTTCCTGCTGCACCACTCATCCTGGCACTTTCTTCATCCTTTAAAAATCTATATTGGAAGCCATTTCACTAAAATGTAATCCTATCCAGTCTGTAAATGCCCTGTCTCTTCTTCTAATGTCCTGGTATCTCACAGGTTGGTCTGACCAGGCTTTGTAAGGAGCACATCTGTGGCTGTTCGGTGGGTTCAGAGCACAGCGCTGCTTCCAATGCACCACAGCCAGGTTTGAAGTAATTTTCTCTATTTAGATGGAATATACTAACATTTGGAATGTTATTATTCTGTATGACTTGCCCAAAAAGATGAGAGGGAAAGCCATTATTGGTGAAATAGTGTGAAACTCCTGTGCAACATCTGTGCCAACTTTTGGTTTCTTCTTAGTTTAACTCTGATTTGCCAGCCCTTGTAAGTTGTTTGGCTCGTGCCTGAGGCAAGGTTTGACGGTGTGGGAGGATTAGGGGAATATATGCTTCCCTGTTTTTGTGTCTTTAGAAGACAGCATCTATCCTGCAGGGTTCTTCAGGACACATTTGTGCAAGTAAAGCTACTTTTGTTTTTTTATGACTTTATTTTTAATTCAAAGGTGAACTGCAGGTGAACTCTTTTTTTTTTCCCAAATACATACCTATGCTTTTTTCAAACTGTATTATCTCTGGTAGTTTTGTTGAGTGATATTTTAACTATTCAAAAGCTACTTATACTATTCAAGGATTGTGATACTGACTCACTTGATGTTATGCCAGTCATGTCACCTGCAGTCACTGAATTTTAATGCACTTCTCAAATTTGTCTGGTAGTGGCCTTGCTCCCAAGGATGCTTCAAGTCCTAGTTAATATTGGCAGAGCATTTCTGGGTTCCAGATTTCAGGGTGGCAATGTAAATACTTCCTGAATAGGACATCTGTGACCCTTAACTCCCTGGACCGTATCAGAAAGATTTGAGAAGACTCTTCATTTCTTCAGAGATCAGGAATCAAGTATGTCTTAAACCCCAAAGACTGAGGAAGCTGTTGTGAAGGAACCAAACTAAAGCTTTGTTCCCCAGCCAAGGACAGTTTAGTGTTCATATTAGCATGTATTAGACAATGGATAGCTTGATGTCTGAGGTCATAAATTTTTTTAAAGTAGCCATCCTGTGTCACATTTCTTTTTGATCTGTGCTTAAATTTTCATTTACTTTTTATATGTTGCTGGCTGAGGGCCACTAGTTTTCTATCATGAGAAATGGTTGCTGAATTAGATTTGCTTTTTTTCCCAGCTCTGAAGAGATGTGCATTATCAAAGCAGGTGTTTGGTTCAGAATAGGAGAGGAGATGGTTCTGTAGGGAATACACTTAGCAAAGCAATGCCATAAATAGTTCTTGTGTCAGTGTTTGCTGTAATGTCTTGATATGTGTCATCATGAATTATATATTATTTCAGATTTATCACTTCTTCCACTGATAAGGGACATTGCTTCTTTGAGTGAGTTTTCTTCATGGCTTAAAAGATTTACTGATACATTGAAATTCCCTGTATTGGAGATTCAGATGAACTTTGGAAACTTGAGATAAGAGCTATAAATCTGCTATAAACTAGGAAGCCATTTCTCAAAGTGTATATTTATTGACAGAATTTGTACTAGCTTATTCTGCTGCTTCTCATTTGTGTGCATCAGAAGAGGTTTTCTTTTCAACAGTATGAAGAAAAAGTCAAAAAACTTCATATGGCTTGTACAATATACAGATAACTTGTCAACAAAGTAGTAGTCTTCATTAGAGCATCATCAGTTATTGCCTCAAAGGGATAATTGGGCCAGCCTGTAAGTGCCTCAAGTACTGCTTTCAGGTTTTGCTCTTTTGAAATGCTATGCTGTTGGGGGTGGTTTTAAATACATGTCTAGACTTAAGTCCTTATTTTGTAGCCCAGTAATGATATTAAAAATTCTAGACGGCTTCATTTAAATTAAGTTCTTTATGCAAAGTTGGCTTCACTTAGGCATATTTTAGAATAAGATCACTTAGTGGATGGTGTAAGGGTAGCGGGCAGGGAAGCCACTATTGAGCTTTCATCAAAAAAAACCCCAATTCTACCTCTTAGATAGAGGGAGACATAGCCTATCTTGACCTAACCTGCAAGACCTATCCAAGATCTAAGCTGCCTGGGAGACCACCTGGGGCAGTATGAGACCATGTGAACTGCCACTGGATCCTTGACAGGAAAATGGTATGCGACAAGATACATATATCAGTAAGAGCCTGCGCTCTAGACCTTGATTTATGCAAGCAGATAATGAAAGTTGTGTAAAATAATTTTTCTTTCCTAGCATCAGTACAGTAGGCTTTTAATCAGTGTCAAGTTACTGATAATGATATACCTGAGCTTGATTTTTAAAATCTTAAACTTTTAAAAAATCTTTAATGAAGATTGGGCTGTGAAACAAGTGAGTGAAGACTATCTCATTTCTAGCAGCTGTTTTTCTCTGATCCCATTTGAGTTGCAATTTTTGCCTCCTTCTAGCTCCTTTTATTTTGCAAAATATTGACACACAAATTGATATTGAAGTTTTGTAACAGAATTTCATAACAAGCAGCTTAGCTACAGAATCCGTCTTCTGTTCAGTTCTGCTTTCATCCCATTTTATGGTTCAACCGAGTTAACGATAAGACTCAGATGACTTTCCCTGGGGACCTATTAGATCCAACTGGAGACTTCTCAGTATCACTTCTCCACCTTTTACCCAAGGGCAGATTAGGGGCTGGTTTACCCCGTTTAACTGATAGAACTACGAAATGAATAATAGAGTTTCACTTTTACCGCTGCAGAGGTGCTCTGTATTGCTGTGACTTCATCTTCTGTGTTAGTTTTGGCCACTGAAAAATGTGGCAAGGTAGTGTTTTAACTTTGTTCATATTGCCAAAATGAAAGATCTTTCTGACAATATAAGCCTCAAGACACAAACCCAGAATTAAAGCAGTAAGTCTTCCTCTTCATGCCACTCCCTTTCCCCCAAGCACCCAATAATTTATCAGCTGGTGTGGGAATTATGGACAAACTTATTGAAACTTGGAGTCACACTGCAAAACGCACATACAGGACAGAGAGATTCCCCATTACAATTGTGGGATAATTCAGATAAGTCGTCTTTGAGCCAATTTTACAATGGGGAGGGATAAGTAGAAGTGCATTGCATGTAGGTGTCAAAGAATACTCGAGTTTAGTGTCTGATAGTATGCAGAAAAAAAAGGTAGGAATACTTCTGTCACTACCAGCTGCATCCAGATCTTGAACTCCAAAACTTTCAGATTCTATTTGTCTATGAGACTTTTAAGGCCAATTGGTACTGATTAAATATTGAAGCAATCTAAATCAAGTTAGCATCACTTCCTGTACTTTCTAGTTACTAAAGACCTGATGCTTCAGCAGCAGCAGCATCCGATTCCTTGGCACCTGTGCAGACTGTCCAAGGAAAGCACAAGTAGCTCTGAGCTGCTGCTGTTTAGCTTGTGTGCAGCCTCCCTGAATGCACTGCGGTAATTTTCACAGCTGAGCTAGCTCCTGCCTGGCAGTTCTGACAAGCGTGCATCTGTGCATCTCCCCACAGATGCGAGCTTAATGCTGCGTGTTGGTGTGTGTTGTGGGCTGTCGCAGTAGTTGTGAAGTCCAAGGCTGTCTCTGCGTGTAGATCTCACCCAACTCCAGCAGCTTCTTACTACCATAAAGGTTAGGGTTGGATTGGGTTTTGCTTCTCCAAATAACTTCACTATCTGCTGAGACTTCTAACTGCACTTCTACAGTTTGGATGAATGGAAGTTTTCTTTGATTTTCTGAGATTTTAAGTCTCGGTTTCCGTTGTACTTCAGAAGATGCCAAACTGTAAGGAGGAGTCTGAATCTGAATGGTCATGATCAAGCATCCAGTTTGCTACTCAGCTGAGGATGAGTGGTGAGCTCTTAGTGATGGGACATCACTGCATGGAAAAATGGTGATGCCATCTTTCAGTGCAATAACAGCACTTAGATGGTCCCATGTTATTAAATGGTACCGAATGACAGACAGAATAAAGAACTTTTGATATTTTAGTGTCTCTCACTGAGCTTAAAAGGCAAGAGTGGTTAAGCTCTTTGGAGCTTTAGATCACATACTGACTGGCTGCTGGGATCAAGAGGAATTGATTTTTGGCTACGCTAGGTGCCAAAAGAGGCAAATAAGGATGTTTTCTTTCTACAATTGGTTATAAAGGATGAAAGCACTCAGTGATGTACCACAATGAATTGGACCAGTGATGAATTCTTATGTCTGCCTGAATATGTGGTGTGTGTAGAAATGGGAGCAAAAGAAAATCTCTTTCTTTGCAAGAGTGGGGAGGGGCTGTGTTTTTGCAGGGGGTTCTTTTGTTTTGCTGCAGATCTAAACCTAGGTGAATTTACAGGAATGCCTTTTGAGGTGGTCTTCTCCCAGGCATCCCAGCTCGGACTGAGAATAAGTCGAAGCTGGTTTTACTCTTTCTGTCAGACTTTTTGACTGTAATTCTGGCAGGAGACTCATGCAGACACAGTGGTCTGTCTGCACAGAGCTGCTTGCAATATCAGGACCTGTATTTTTCATTTTGTTTTCCGTAATTGGAAATAAATCCTCTAGATTGAAAATAGAATGTATTGCTTGTTGCATATGAGGGGAAAATCTGACCAATGTAATAGTGTTGTATTTTTATATTTGCTGAGATGAATCGATTCACTTTCTTGCATTTCATTTGCAGAGCTACTTTCCAGCCTGCCCAGCTGGACAAGATGAGGAGAACAGCATCCAAGTAGGAATTTTCTTACTCAAATCTGTAAGCTGTTTTCAGCATTGCTGATGTACAAGCTGCTGTTTTGTTCCAACTCAGTATAGGTGAGTTTAAATTAAGAAAATTATCACTGATTTTTTTTTTAAAGGCAGAATTCCTTATCCTAAATTTTAGTGTCTTATATTTCTATAAATCAAGCCTGAATCTTCTCAGACTTCATGCCAGTATAACTGTCAGCTTTGCTCAATCCAGAGTTCACCAATCAGTAATTAGTTTGATGAGAATCAGCAAAGTGTCTGTTTTTCCCCTACTACAATGGATATATTCACCTTGCTAATGTATTAATAGCACTGATGAATTTGTCTGGATCTTGATAAATGCAGTGAGATAAAAGTTGTGTATGAGTATAAAAACCCCACAGCTGCTGTAGGCTTAATCTCTTTGCCCAGCAAAGGTGTAATTTGCATATGTAACCCACTGCCATGAATGATTTTAGGTCATTTTCTGTGTGTGATACGGAAGGTGTGAATTATTATAGCCACTAGAAGCAAGACTTAGTGCTTTATTCAAGTTGGTGCATGACATGCTTTTAGCTGTGGAGATCCCTAGTGTGCTGCATGTGGGTGGCAGCTGTCTGTTGGTGTCAGGTATTTTTATAAGCAGTGTACAGAGGAGTGCACAGAAGCGTGGGACAGGAAATGTATTTTATTGAATGTTACTTCAGCTTTTACAGTAGTGAACTGAAATGAGTAAACACAAGGTGAGCATGCTGCAAACTGATGGACGACTGATGTCCTGGCATTTGTGCAGACCGTCCCAGGGCTGCACCCATCAGGAGGCTCTAAGCACGTGCAGGATTCGGAGTAGAGCTGGCTGCTGCTTGTCCAGCTCAGCATGCAGGCAGACAAGCTGTTCCACACGTACATTTGTCTCCCCACAGGAGTGCTGATAACGCTGTTAGTCTCTGAAGTGCTTGTAAAGTCCAGGTTGCCTTTACAGGTAGGTCTCATTCAACCTTAGGAACCTCTCTGCCTCCATAAAAATTAGAACTATGGCTGGGTAGGTTTGCTTCTTAAAATGAAGACTTGGAGCACAAGTTGTAGTGTTGTCATGGCTCTTGTAGCAGACTAAGCTTCAGTGGCTTCACTATTTATGCAGAACGGAGTAATTTGGCTGTGTTAGTTTGAAACAGGCAATGTGGGAAGAAGGTGCACTCTGCATTTGTAGATTACTTGATTTCTTTTCTTTCACTGCAGTGATGGTCGCTAGTGTTACATAAAATATCAATTAATCAGACCGAACCCATAGGATTCATGGAAGTTCAAAGCACAGCTACTTTCAAGAGACCCCCTGATGCCTTAAGGGAGTAAAGTTTGGCACACATTGTAGGTTAGCCATGTCCCTAGTCAAAAAGTTGTGCTGTTTGACATGCTAGTGGGAATATTATTGAATAAACATAATACAGTATTCGCACTCTAATTTAAAAAAAAATAAAAGAAAAAAGTCAAATACATTGTTCATAGAAAAAGGGTCTGATAAAAGGAACTGTGGTGGTTTTTTTCCCCTAAGACTACCCATTTTGTTTGGTTTTGTATTTACTACTAGTATTACATGGCCATGGGAATATAAAGTTGTACACTATCTAGACTCAAGAAGTGAGACTTTCCATATTTCACTGAGAGCTGTGTAAAATGGAGTCCTTCCAAATGAGTTCTCGGAGTATGGTAGCTACGTGCCAAACCCTTGATTCTGTGTGAACCATGGAAATGGACTACTTTCCTCCTTAACCATGCCAAGCTTTTTTGTGTTGTTTCAGGCCTCTTCTAAAATATTTGCTGTTTACACTTCAGCTCTTCTTATAAACCTGCCAGGGAATTAAGAATAAGCATTGTAAAGCTAAAAATGCTAATTTCCCACAACTTGCAAGTCCAAAGGACAGCCATGTGAGGTATTTTGACCTCTCTGAATGTTGACATGATGGTCTCAGATCAGGATTCGTGGGCTTATATACAAGGATAGCTTACTTTAATCTTTGCATCATGGGAGTGGAAGCATCATGCTGTGAGGATTCAAAGAGGTCTATTTCTTGCATTGCATCCTTCCACTCTAAAGGCAACAAAGCAAGACCTCTCATTTTTTTTTTCTATGTAGAAGGCGCTGGTTTATGTGCCTGTATTACTCTCGGAACAACAGAAACAACGGAATAAGGTTAAGCAATAGGATGAGGTGTCACTGTGCAAGTACCATGTACCTAGGGGTTTCTGGCCTTTCCGACTGCGGTGTTATTTTCTGCCCTTAGTGGGGACCCAGCGGTTGTGATGTCGTGCCTTCCTGGCACTCGCACCTGTAGGTGGCAGCATCTTCCTGTTCTATGGGATGTGGTGGCCAATTCCCGGGTTTCCAGTGTGATTGGGAAACCGAAAATTGAAAGCAAGATCTTCCCACCCCCTTTTTAAGGTAAACGTTCTCCTTTTCTACGATGTAAACATGAGGCAGGTCTTGTTTGACACCTCTGTCAGACTCTCTTCTTGTTTCTCCATTCGCTTTAAAAATGGCTTTTCCCTTTGGTTCTGGGTCAGTTTTTCTCCTTGTTTTTTAATCCACTTTGTTCTCAGACTTCCAAAGTCTAAGGTCTCTTTGAAGGTAGAAGCAGAGACTTGGAGAAGGGCTCTCTGAAATGCTGTACTGGCAACTTGGTAAGGAAGAGCAGTTCATGGGTACTGAGAAAACAAAACATCATTTCTACTCCTGTTCAGATAGATGCGATGTTGGACCCTGAAAAAGTCCAAAATAGCTGCAAAGAAATCAAGTCATGTTTTGACTTATAACAATGTCATTCTGATTTCCATAGGATCTTCATTCTCTGAATTAAGGCTGTTAGAAGAGAGACATTGTTATCAACTTGAATAATAAATGCGTTGCATTAATATGTGAATATTAATAAGAGCAATTAAATAAAAAGTCTTAAATTTGTTCCAGCAAGATAAAAAGCCAACAGAGCAAAAGGAAAGCAGTGGGAGAAATCAGAATGGCAAGAAAACTAGAAAATACCGAGAGTAGTGAGGTTTGTGTTTTGGTTTTTTTTTTAAATCTAACTACATTAACTACTGTGAAACTTAGGCTGCTTTTACATTAAAACATCAAGTCAGGGCTCTAGCTTGTCTTGAGGGAGAGTTCATAATACTTGTACCATCGGGGCACACTCTCACAAGGATGATCTTCCAGTGAGGACACAGTGCAACTGCTATTGCACCTTCCTGCTGGGTGTTCAAATTGGAGTCTGCAAGAGGAGTGAGTGTAGGCAATGGCCAGAGCCAGAGGCGACGGAAAGGTGCTCACACGATCACTCACAACAAGCCAAATCAGCCAAGGAAGAGATGGAAGCAGGTGTCCAGTGTTGCTTGTATTGGTTTTCTCTGGAAAAAACACAACTGGAGCAGCCCTCCAGTGCATGAAGCAGCTCGAGAGGTATTCAACCTACTGTGTTTCTCTGCTGGTGGTAGGTCAAGTCACTGTTCCAGAAGGGCAGTACCAATATTGCATCAGATAATACTGTAGCTTAATCTGCCTGGCTGCTGTCCAGTAACTGCTGCTTATCTCAGCAATGATATCAGACTGCATCTTTAAATTTGCCTGTTGCATTGGAAAATGAGGCCCATGTGTCTTCTCTATACCTGCATCAGGGATTGTATCATACGTACTAAATCTTTTCTCAAAAGGAATGTGAACAGGACCATTTTCTTGTGTTAAGGATCCGTAATACTCCTCTACAGCTTATCTTCTGTTAAATGAAACTAAGAAATAACACAGTTTTGGATGTCTAACTTTGTCTTCCTTCATAACAACGTGGAAGATCAAAATTCAAAATACATTGCTCATGCTATCCAGAAATGGCAGTACATTTGTGGCAGTGACGCAGGTTAAGCCCACAAAATTCAAGTGCCATGTCTGCTAGAAGATGAACGGTACACAACAAAACAGTACTTGTGGATAGAAAGCATTTTTGTCTAAGGCTGTAAGAGATTTGAAATTCGGCTTCAGACACGAACTGTAGAATCCTTGGGAAGGTGATTAAAATAGGAGCTCCCTGACCATCCATGTGTTTAAAGCCTGTTATTCTAGTGTCTTCAGACACACTATGAAAATGTTCTGCTGTAGTCTTCATGTTCAATTACCATCATCTGCCCAGTTCCACACTTCTTGTGCATGTAACTTTGATGTGAATTACCAGAATTATTCTGCATGTGAACACATCCTTGTTAAAATGTGTGGGTCAGTGCTGCTGTCTCCTCTGTTAATAGCACTGACTCTCATCTGTATCAACTGCCCTCTCTAGAAATTGAAATAATACCCCTGGCCAGGTTTAATGTTGAGCCCAGAAAGTACATTACACATGAGGATGTGTCCTGCCATAAAGAATTGACATCAAAGTTAACAGAATACTGTATGCAGCATTCAAGGGTTTGCTTTGCTCTGTGTTTGCAAGGCGGTTTTTTTTTTTTTTTTTTCTCATACATGAGCTGATAGTTGGCATCTCTTCCAGAACACAAAAGAAACTGAGAGTACTCACTTTCCTGTTTGGTTGTGAGGTGAGTGTAAAGGTGCTTGACAAGATGAAACTCTCTCCTGTCATGTTAGTACAGTTGTCAAAAGCTAACCCCTCTAGGGACCTTAGTGACTCCCTAATGAAACAGACCGAGGAGGAGACCTTGGTCTCACAGTAATACTGCAGTGATGCATCTGTTCACTGTGTAACTGGGTGAAGATGCCCAGCAGTGGGACTCCATAGGGTTAGCTAGTTTGTCATGATCTGATTCAGGCTAGACAGCAGGAACAAACAGTACTATGGATTAATTCCTAGTTATCTTTAACAAGGAAAGTCCTTTATTATTTGTCTACTAGAATTGGAGAATCTGCAAGGCTTATCTTCAACCTCTCTACCTTGTTTTTTCAAAGCTCCCAGTGCCCTCCTGAACAGCAGTAAGTGTGCATGCAGATAAGTCTTGCCGGCTGAATATAGTTATTGTTTGTGGTTATTTGAACATCGCTTTTTGTGTCTAGTTCCTTTGTATCACAGATGCTGAGTAGAGAGCAAAAGATGCAACTGTTTGGTGACGAAAAGAATAAAGATTTGGGGAGAATAATACGTAAGTGTCCTGTATTTTTCCCCTCACAGCCCTTTTCAGTCACTTTCTGTGATTTGTTGTACTCTCGGCATCAGTGTTTTATCACAGGGATATAAAGTAGGAGCAACTAGACCAGGGTCCTTGATGGAATCTAGTCCTTTGCTGCCATAGGCCACTGTGGCACGTAATCCTGCCAATGAAGCTATCAAGTTCTGTCTTGCCCATCTCGCCACTTTTGACTTTTCTGTTTCTCTTCTGATTTCTAGAATTCCCCTAGGCTTCCTTTGCTAATGATGCATAGCAACATCTCTGCACAGACAAACAAAGAGAATACACAAAACACAGGGTTTAGTGTGAGAGTGTCCAATTTTGATAAAGCCCGTCTTCCACAAATTCAAGTTAAAGGGGGAAGAAAAGCTATTCTTGCTATGACTATTGAGATGTAAGAATGGTCCAGACCCTTTGATGAAGCTGAGGCTACCCTGCTTTTGCTGTGTTTTGGTCTCAGAGTTGCTACTACAAAAGTGATGAATATATTTGAAATAGAAACCTCTTGTGGAAAATCTCATATTATATGCTTCCTTACTAATTATACCTAATGCCTTTTTTGAACACAGTATGATACAATACTCTGGTCAGTAATTTAGTTATTGTTACCGATCAACTGTCATGTGAATTAATTATGAATTATGATTTCTTGATAAAATCCAGATGAACATGCAATTCCTTTTCACTTACATTTAGGTATATAACACATGACACTAATTTTTCTGGCCAGCTACAGAAGTGGTACAATGAAAGTCCCTTTTGGTGCCTCCCCAGTTTTCTGCAGAGGGCAGAACTGGGATGTGGAGACCCATTTCCTGTGACTTGTTTTCTTCCAGAAGGTAAAAATCTCAAAATAGTCTTGACTGAAGAGTTTTTCACCAGCAAGTCCCTGCTCGGCAGTGATAATCATGGGACCATGATGGTTCCATCAGTGTTTGACAGGAAGTCACGCTTTGTTGATAGGGAAACATTTGTGTCTTTCACAATTTAGAGTGTAGTTAACATGAAACCAATACTGAAATATTTTGGGTTAAGTCCCAGGTTGTGACTCCTGGGAGTTGGAAGTAGAATTGTGGGAGACTCTGCTTCAACAATTTCTCTTTAGATGACCCTGCTGAATGTGAAGCAGGGCCAAACTGGCACTCAGTTAATTCTGCAGAGCCTATTTTACTGTAGAATTTTTTTTCTGGGCTGTATACAGTTAGGTTTATATGACGCATAATTGTTCCGTTGGAAGTGAGTCCAAGATGGTGCTGAATGCTTTTTTTTGTTTGTTTGTTCTTTCTTGCTTCTGTGATTAGTGAAGTTAACACAGCATCTTCTGGGTTTAGGTCTTTAAGATTTCTGAAAGAGATAAAAAATATTTTTCATATGCTTTCCCCGTGGTTCTTTAGAGCCCATGGTGTTAGTCATGAAGGCTGGGATATTTCAAAGAACGCAAAACCCCAAAAAGCAACCCACCAAAACAAAAACAACTCCCAGATTTTCCAACACCACCAACCTTTCATGGAAACTAGGAATTAGGAAGTATTTCCATAGGTTAAATAATGGACTGTATCACAGTTTGATACCGACATAGTGAATACATACATTGTTATTTTTCCTTGGGGAATTGTTTTGATTTCAAGAAGTCGATGCCTTATCTAAATGATAAGATCGCATATTCAAGGCTGCATGAGAAAATAGTGAACAGTGAGATGTGTTTTTATTTTTGCATTCGGCTGACTTTTCTACAATGATCAAAATTGCAATAAATGGAAATATTGCTGCTAAGTCACAGCAGAGTCAAAAAGGAGTGTCACTTTGATTATTCCATGGCCTGTTTTTTTAACAATGTGCTATGATGGTAAAAGAATTTGTGGGGTCTAAATATTTAAACAGAATTTCACCAAACAAAAGCTGGAAAAGTTACAGTAATAGTTTCTGCATGTTTTATTGCTGTTCTTTTTAGATTGAAAGAGCAGGTCACTTAATAGCATTACGTAATATCAGACACCCTGTTTCCTCAATAATAAAATGGGGATAATACTGCAAAGGACTGTGTTGTGGTGATTCATCTTTATAAAGTTCCACTGAAATGGTAGGCGCTATTAGCATCCCATGTGATTACAGTGACAGGATGATGTGGTAGTTTGTCTGAATGAAGTGGTACTGAAAGTCTCTCAAAAAACCCGTTCCTTCTGGATTTCCAGTCATCAGAGATTTAGAGCAGTTTGGGTAAACATCTGGACTGAACTTAACTCTGTCTCTTTTAAAGGTTACCTTAAATGACAGATGAAGGAACCTTATATTGGGAAAACCTTCTATCTGAAGGATCCCAAAGTACTACAGGAATCAATATGCAAACTATATATGGATTATAGCAGCTCTGTCAAGCTAGGGCACTGTTTGGCAGAACACAGTGAAACAAAACATGTGATAGAAATCAAAATGGAAAAACAAAATGTTAAATTCGAAATTGTAGGAGAACGTAGTCAGAGAGAAAGTAATCGTCAGCTGGGGCCTGCCAGGAAATTGGGAGGTGTAGCTTCTTTTCGCACACAATGTCCCCTGTGAATTGGGGTCTGAACTTAAAGTCTCAGAAATGCGTTTATGGCTTGTGTGAAAAATTGCAACTTCAGGGACTAGCAATTTGCTGGGATGCAGGTTAAATAATGTTTCATATAGAAGAATCACAACTGCCTGTTTGTCAGCATAACATCACAAAACCTATGCATTTTAAACTGTTACATCGTTGACAAAAAAATGCTGCTTGCCAGATTACATGGAGCACTTACAGCAGCAATGTCTTTGGAAGGTGCTCCCTTCTTTAACCTTACTCAGCTTGACTGAGCTGAGATTGCAGTACATGTCTGGTATCACTTACATTTAAAAAAATAAAAATAGATGTTTTACAAATATATTTAATCTCAAACCCAAATCAAGCATGGAGAAATGTCAACTAGTTTTTAAGAAGTTGCTTCTTTTACTTTTGCCCTTGTGCAGCTGCCTGGTTTTGACTATGCTGTCTGCAGCAGAGAACTGATGTAGCTCATCTGAACCAGCAAAACAGCTTCTCATCCTGCCTTGTTGCTCTGATAAAGACACTGGTAAGAGCAGTCTTAACCGGGCTATTGTTTCTAATTTTCTCATCTTCCAGGAAAACAATGAGGCTTGAGAAATTATACTTCCTACTTTTCAACTACAGAAAAGTCTTAGTGCTCAACAGTAAGTCAGAAGACTTACTGTAAATCTTAACTATCTAAAATAAATGTCCAGGGTTTAATATTTTATGAACAGTGGATATGCTCACAGAGATAGAAATGATAGGCGTTCTGTGTTCGTTTGCATGATTTTTATCTAATTATCATAGCCAGGCTGTCACCAGACTGTTTGTATCTTACTTTGCTGTCTGGTACATGGGGCACATGACTGACTAGTGATTTGCACTGTGCTATGCTAAAATTCCTGCAAGTGGCAATTTAGAAATAGTAATTTAGAAGCTCATCAGTGAATGCTGGTTGTGCTGAATCAGTCAAAATGTTACACTGGTTCCCATTTAATGGATTTGCTGAAATTAATTATTTAGATGTCCAATGATTCTCTTTCCATCTTCAGAATAATCTGTTTTCAGGTGGTCCTAAATGAACATAAACACATGTTTTCCTCCCCCTGCCTTTTAAATGTTTCACCAAGTTTTCCTGTCACTGTGATAATTAAAGAAATTGATAATATGTCTTTAGAGGAAGGCCAAAGGGCCCTAAAGGGGCACTATCTGTTCCTTTCAATCACTGCTTAGCATTTGCCAATAAAGAAAGAAATGTCTCTTAAAGTCAGGAAAAGGATTAATCTACATATACTAGCCATTGTGTGAGCGCCTGTAATCTGGTGTAGGATCTTGTGCTTAGTCCTCCTTGAGGCCATGGCCCACTTCGAAAAAATTTGAAGTCCTGTGCATTTATTTGGAACTTGATTCCTAAAAAGTTTAGGAATCTAAGATTTTGTTTGTGAGCTAGAAAGGCATTATCAGAGAAGTGGTTAATGAATTTAGGTGATTAAAGAATGATCGATAGTTCAAGTTTGTTAATAAGTGAATGCAGATGCAGAAACATCCACAGAACTCTAAAGACGGTTCTTAAGAACTGTAGTGTGCAAGGAAGTAAACCTGGCATGATAATCCTATAGCTAATAACCTGAATTTGCAAGTCTGACCCACATTTTTATGTATGCCTCCTCCAGAGCAGAGATAAGCGATACTATTTGATAGTGTTCAACTCTGGAGAGACTATGTAGGACATGTCTGGGGGCTTGAGAAGGAACTTTAGGTGTAACTGAAGGATTTCTTCTTGTTTCGTTGGTGTCAGGGTCAAGCATGAGTCTCAAAGGAGGCCAACACTCTGCCTTTTCAGGAGATAACAAGTAGAAATCATTGATTTTGTGAGACTTAAAAAAAGAACTCTAAGCATTCTTGCTGCTGAGGGTAATGGCTGCTTCTCTGATGGCTTGAAGACAACTGGGAGCCTTTGATATGAGAACCATAATTGATTATGAATCATCATCTTACATTAGATGAACAAAAAACAATTTGCAGACTCACAAGTCAGAGTGTGTCCTGTTGCTGCAACATAACCTCAAACCAATATTCTGTATGATAGTTTTCTCTAGGGGTAGTACAAAAAGGATAAGCTTCAGAGAAGTCTCTGCTTGAAGGGTGCAGCACTGATCTAAAGATGTATTTGTATTCAGCCGATACAAAAAGGAGATGAACATGGCCTCGTAATCCCATCTTCGTAGTAGTAAAGCAAACAAGTGCATTACTAAAAATACCCAGTAACATGGGGTTCTGTAAAAATCCTTTTATAATAATATTTCTTAATAGAGGCTGTAGTTTTTGTGTCCCCTTTTTTTTCACTCCTATATGCTTTAACTCAAAGCATGCAGTGTTAAATTTTCTTCCAAAAAATCAAGTTGTGAGGTGGGGTTTTTCCCCTTCCTCACTTCTAGAAAACAAATGCTTTAAGAAGTAGAGACTACCTGAGCAATTTGTTACGCTTTTTTGAAAAGCTTCAGACGAGCTTCAAAATTTTTACTTTTAAAAATATGCTCAGTTTGTTTACTAGCTGGAGCATGTTACAGACTAGACTCACTCTGATCAGTTTTAGGTGAGTTGCAGCATCAACGGGTGTGCCGGGTTTTTTGAAACGCGAGTGAAAGTTTGCTGCCCTGCTGTGTCACGTCCTTGTTTATTGTGTTCAGGTCTTCCCCGTGTGTGCAGTCTAACTTCACATAACTGTTCCCTGGCCTCTTTCCAGATTATCTGTTTGGGTCTGTATGTTGTGTAATTTGGGTGAATGAACTTAAAATCAGATATGGTGAGGTGAATTTATTTGCAAGCCTGTACATACAAACAATCCTTCCTTGAGCCTTAAAGTTGTTGGGCTTTGGAATGTTTAACAGAAAACAACTAAAACTCTCAGTATGTTTAGTTAATCTTTAGAATTACATACCAAATAGACTTTGAAGGAATACAGGCAATAAAATATTTTTTTGTGAATACAAATATCTGTCTTGCTCAAGCAAGCCTGACTACCTTTCAGTACAACCATCTTTAAAGATTTTCCTGAGAACTAGAGGGCAACTCCTGAGCTCGACTGTGCCAGCCCATCACTTCAGTACTTAGTTTGCAAGGTCCAGATGGTGGCAAGCTGCAAATGGATATTTCTGCGGCTGAAATATCTATCCCCTTGGCAGACTCGAGAGACACTGGTTCTGGCAGATTTAGACTTGTCTCTGGCTATTTAGCACAGTTGTACAGTTAATGGGCTGTTGGACAATTTTGTCAAACTTGCTATTTTTCTGGTGACTCGTTTATAATTCTGGGAAAGGAGCGCACGGTTAGCCATTTGTGAATAATTGCAAATCCTCTTGAGATCTCAAGAAAAACACATTCATTGTTAAATAGGGTTGATTTGCCTGTTTATGTAGGTATCCTAGATAGAATCTCAATACCGACCTTTGAATGCTCCATATATTTCTCCAAATTGTATTTTGCCTTTGTGTGTGTGTCTAATGTGTTTTAAGAGGCCAAGGTCTTAATTACTGTTATTATGCCTAGTTTACCATACTGGTATAGTTGATGTTAATTAAAATGGGGACTTTGCAAATGCAAAAGGCAGATCTACAGGTTTTATGTGCTCGCATGTGTATTTTCGTGTGCATCCACAGGTATACAAATATGAAATCTTTGCCATCAGCAGCATTTATTATACTTCTGATCAGTTCACTGATCTGCTTACTGATCTGCTGGACACCAAAATCTTTGACCAGCCCCAGACAGCCTTTTTTTTCTACCAAAGTAAAACCTAATTTACCCTCTAATTACTGACCTAAATACAAATCCTCCATGAGAAGCAGACTTCCTGTATCTATCAGGGTTTTGACAAGAGCAGTGTCATTGAAAAGTCATGTGATCTAGCATCCAATAGGACAGACTTAACCCTTTTTTTCACGCTGCAATACCCTGATACAATCACAGCCATTCTGTAAGGACTGTTTGAAGTTGTTTTGGGACATTTCTGCCATGAACTACAAAGTTAAAACCTTCATCTTCCTCCAAGACGTAAAACATACCCACACAGAGAAATATCTGCTTGAGAGAGATTGTCCAGTGGTTGGGAAAACACAATTTATATTTTCAAACTGAATTGTTTTGAAAATCTACATGATTCTGGGATTGGTATTCTGTGTAGCGCACTGGCATTTTGCTGTATTTTCCTCCCTCGATATAGTTTAATCTGTATTAAAGCACTGTGCTGTCACAACTTTCATAAATTATTACATAGCCAGCCAATAGAAATTACATAAATACTGCAAATATAATCATCTGTTCTTAGCGGAAAGTCTTAAAGGACTTTTAAACTAGTTACAACAGAAAGTAGTAATCCTTCTATTAAAACTTTCTTACCATGTTATAAGTTTGCCGTTATGTAACATTTTTCACTTTGTCAGCTGAAAACTGTTTTTCCAAAAGTAATCTAGACCTTGCTTTGCTGAGATGGAAATAAAGGGAAGTTTGTCTTGACGAAGTGCTCTGTTTTCCTGTGACTCTGAGCAAGTAGTAGTTAGAATGAAACATGGGAAACAACAGTAATTTACTAATCAGGAGAAAAATGGTTGTTACTGAAACATACCCCATGTTTACTGCAAAATTGATTTAAAGCACATTTTAAAATAACAGCTCAAGAAAAATAGGCTCACAGTGGGCTCCAAATTCTAAATGCAACATTTGCATATATATGATTAAGTGCTGCAGAATGGACTTTGCTCATTGAGGTCTCTTAAGGGCGGAGAATATAGCAAAGAGTGTGTTTTCGAATTTATCTGCCTTTGGAAGGCTGAGGAACACTGAGCTCCTGATCAGGCTTTTCATTGCCCTTGTGGAAGGCGCTGAAGCAAAGAAAATGCTGGAAATAAACCTTAATTCTATGATACCTTCACCCAAGCCCTCGACTGTGCTTTTACTGGATTTTTATATGACCACAGTACTAAAATGTAATTAGCTTAAATTGCCACTTGTACTCTCACAAAATAAAGATGAGAAGGAAAGAATTATCCAGTCCTAGTGCTTTTCTTGGAAGCAAATGGATTAAACAGAGCTGTTAATCTAGAGGTAAACTGAGGAACACAGTCCAGTGTCCAGGAGAGTGAATAGGTGAAGAAATGAGATCAAGCAAAAACCCAAGCAAAGAGAAATAGCTCAGTATACACTCTGCAGTTCAGTTAATTTTGCCACCTCTGAAATGTTACACACAGGGGTGAGCTTCACTCTGAGAGACCTCATGGCAGAGAAAGAGGAACTGAAAGTTGTTGCCAGCAGCTGGTTTCCAAAGAAAATGAATTTCAAAAGCTTGTGTGGCAAACAGCTAAAGTTATCATGAGTAGTCTTCTCCCTTTTTGCATTTGTGTACATCCTGTTTTTATACCTGTATGTACTTCTTGTGGTAATAAATATTCAAAGATGGCTTTACAGTGGTTGCAGCCAAGTCAATGCTGGTTATTCCAGATGGAAAGATCACTGCGTCTCAAGGTACTGTAACAAAAGACTTGGCAGTTCATAAGTAGTGTTCCTGCTGGGAGCAGGTGTCTTCAGTTTGACGAGATTGCACTTTATCCATGAGTGCTTGAAATGCACTATAGCTGGTAGCAGGTCAAACAGGTCTGAATTTTTAAAGAGAGTGTTGTAAGACTTCGGTAATGAGCTTGAGGTGGTGAACAATGACATGCAAAACTAATTACCTGTTTACTAACGTCACAATAATTCAGCCATTTGTCTTGACTGGAGCCGTGCTGAGCCTTGGCTCCTTCTGCCAAGCCTACTTTCCAGCCATTGAGTGATTGTATGTGAACTGTTTTGCTAGAAAGTGCCAAAAAAAAGAAGAAAAAAAAGAGGGGAAAAGGGAATTCATTTAACTTCTACAACCTAGGTTTTAATTTACTGACCACATAAGAGATTTAGGGATTAGATTTACTTATATGCGAGGCATGTCTGTGGGAGCAGTGTGTTTTCACTGAAAAGCATAAACCGGACACCCAGCAGAAGAGTTAATTACTGAGTACTAATGTTCTCAGACAAATACGTACTGTATCATAAGTATTAGCAAAGAAGTGCTGGCTGGCAGTGTAAAATCAAATTACCTCTAGAAGTTTTATTGTTGAAATGTGATTACTACACTTTGCGAAGATCCAGGTTACAAACAGGCACCCAAGAGCAGGGGGCCTGCGAAACTGTGATGAATTTCCTGCTGGGAATCGCACACGAGCTGCTTTCAGTTGCTGAAATGATGCATTTGTGACTGTGGGCTATAGTAGTTAGGGTTAGATTGGCAACTTCATGTGGTTCTCTGACCTGGTGAACTCAATAGTTATACCACTATAAAACTACAAAGCCTCATTTTAAAGAAGTTAAAAGAGAGTAGAAGGCTGGCATTTTTGTCTTTATTCAGCAAACTCTTTGGCCATGCTAGTTTATAGTTCATAAATCAGAACTCTTGTGGGATTTGGTTGATCTGGATATGTTACCTTTCTTTGATTGTGTCAAGGGTTTAACCTTCTATAATTCAGTATAAAATTAAACTTTGAAGTAAAGCTTATGTATTGGAAATTGCTAGGATTTAGCCAGCAAATAGCTGCACAGCACTTTGCTATCTGCTTGGTTCCCCACCCCACTGAAGCTGGAGGATCTCCTTCTTGTGGCTTCAGTGGACGTTGGGTCAGACGTTAATTTTACTATGACAGGGAATGCTGTGTTATGACAACTGAAAGTAAAATTAGGGCTTACACTTAGGGCTAGCAACTGGGCAAAAATCACCAACTAAAGGCAAGGAAAATGTTTCATAGATAGAAAAATTTGAGTGTGTTTGCCTAATGGTGCACTGAGGTGTCTGTGGGTCCGAGGGATGTGTTCTGAAAGTAGATTAGTACCTGTCTCAGAAATGAAAATCCCTTTCTTCTTTGAATAGTGATAATTAAAAAAGAGTACTTGAGGCTCAACAGCAGAAGAATTGGGGGACTCTAGAGTGTTTTCCATGAATTTTATTTCTAGCCTTTCTTATTTGTAAAGACTTTATCTTTTTACAAACCAGTCTCCTGAATTATTTAGCATGTATTTTATGCAAATAGCTTAAGAATACTGAACAAGGAAGCATTTCTCTCACCTTACCCCACTATAGAAAATTAGGTGTTTGATTTGGAACTGGATTTTATAATAGATGTCAGTGCCTAAAGTTGGATTTAAATAAATAGAAAAAACCTCCAGTCCACCTCAGTTGCCACCTGGCCCTAAAGTTGCCTCAGTTCCATGAATATGTTTTTAGTACTGACATTCCTGAGCTGCTTGTAAACATGCACTGTGAACATCTAGAAAGCTCCAAATCAGAGCAGTCCACTGCCCGGGACTTACCCAAATGTGATCAGGAGCAGGTGGTGGGATTCCTCCAGCTGCCTCCCGTGAGCAGCCTGCATTGGCCAACGTTTGCAGCAGGTGTAGTGTGCAGTGAGAGTGCTGGGCGCTCTGCTGAGCATGTTGTCTTTGCATTAAGGAAGTCATCAGCATTCTCGATCAGGGTAAGAGAGCTGTTCATGGGAGTATTTTGTAAGTGGTCTCAGGTATCATCTGCAATGTTAGCTCGGCCAAGGTCGTGATAGTGGGGAGGGCAGTAATGGCAGCTGTAAGCAGCAACCTCACCCCTGATGGAGCTGGATCCAGAGAAGGATGTCTGTGTATGGTCTGATTTTTTAGGCAAACTAACAGAGCATGAAGGGACGGATAATGCCTTGGTATTATGATTTGGGAAACTTGAGTTGTGGTTCCTACTTGGGGATTTTATGTAATGACTCATTTTAATGTTGGTGGTGTCTTTTTCTTTTTTCAGGTAGGTCTTGTTGAGATGGAAGATGGCATTCTGGTGTTGCAAGAGCATTCTGAGCTGTGGATCACAAGCAGACAGATATCTAACTTCAGCTTCAATCCTGAGGAAAGCTTTCCTGGATTTCAGGTGCCTTCCTGTCCTCTCTGTTTCCTTTTTGCTAGTACTATGGAGTTTCTGGTTGACTATGCTGAAGTGCTCCCTGTTTAGTATAGTGGTTCTTCTGACACCCTTGTTTGTCCCCATACGCAATCTCAGGAGATGTGCCTTCTTCCTAGCACAGCAGCTAATTAAATTGATGGAACCACAGACTTGGGCCCAAGCAGAACAACCGGTTTCTGCTACACCTACAAATACCTGTGTCTTATGACCAAGAAAATAAGGGAAGGAGGAACAGTAAAGGCTTTTCTTCCTCTAATTTTCTTTAAATTCTAAGTGAGCTATCTGCAGCTCTGTAGAACTCAAAACAAATACATTATTTTAGATTAAGTTTTGGTTATGACTGTGCTGCTCAGACTGGAAATGACATTTTCACATTCAAGTGGGGTCTGACAAATGAGACTATTAAGAGCAACTTTCAGGAAGTGATCACTGTTGCTGTTGGAGATATCACAGGTATTGTCTCCCTGGTTTGGAGAAATTTACTTGTATGTCTTGAGTCTGCAGAGTTTTCCTGGAAATGAACCAACAACAGAATTTCTCGTGAGATTTCTCTTATATCCTGGCAGGCTTCTTTCCTGGAGTGTGCTTGCAGGCCCCACAGGAAGAAGCTTGATGAGAACAGTAAGAAAATCTCAGGAAAAATAGACATTTAAGCTCTGAGATTAATTCTGGGGGAAGAAATGAGTTGAGGTTAGTTTTTTAACCCGATTCAGTCATTCATACACTTATAATTCTATCTAGAAAAGGGCCAAATAGGAGTCAGTTATCTCAAACTGCAGAGGGTATTCTGTCTAGGTTCAATGGACTTCAGATCTGTTTTATTCTGCAGAATCACAGCTTAGCTGATAAGCTTTTTGCAAAATCTAAATGGTTTGCCTGTACCAGCTGTACTCCTCATTTTGAGCTTTGCAAAGACATTAGAAATTTTCCATGTGCTGCAAATCTAGTAAAAAAGAGTTTCTGATTTGAGTGGGACACAGGAACTGAATGGTACACTAAAGCACAATACGTAATTTTCATCAGTGAAAAGTAGTGAGTCCTTCAGTTCTAGTGGATAGTTAATAAGAGACCTAAGGAAGTAAGATATATGGATTGCTAGAATGGATGACTAAATAAATACTCATAGCAGTCTAATGTGAAACACATGCATGATTCTCTCTTATTCTATGCTTGCAGACATGCAAAGCACGAATTTCCTTTTGTTCTGAATAAAAATGTTTCAAAGGCAACAAAACTTTAGGAAGTGAGCTATAACATTTAGGAAAGACAAGATAGGCAAGGAAACCCAATGGAGAAGGGTGGTCTTAGGGTAAATTTAGTAGCTATTTGAAAAAATTTGAGTTGGGGAGGAGACAGAAAAAAGTGAAATATTAATTATTCATTTATGCTTTAGTAGCTATGGTAGGTGCCCCAGGCACAGCAATACAGGGATGAGATTCAGGTGAGCCAAAGGTAATTAGCATTCAGCCCATTGGTAAGAGGGTGAGTACTGACTATGGGATCAGCCCAACAGAGGCCAATGTTATACTGGTGATTAGGTGGTGGAAAGCATCAGGGCTGAAATCACCTGCAATTCTTAAACAGAAAATGGCATAACGCAACGCCTGCCATGTGAGAGCATGGAGCAACCACAATAATGGTGTTCACTCCCAGTAACTGGAATTCATGTGAGGCTCAGCCATATGAGGAAAACACTGATAGACTTCAGAGCGAATGCAGGGGTGCTGGGAATCCTGTGATCATGTACAGTGCAGGAGCTCAGGAAACCCAGCATGGAGACTAAATGATGGATGTGGTTTAGGAGCACTTGGGAGCTGCAGAGTGTCATGCTGAGCAGCAGCGATGTGATGATAATCTCACCCTGTGAAACCGGCTACGGCAGCACCCTTAGCAAAGTGGTAAGGGAATAAGAGCTTACCTGAAATGATTGAATCTTGGTAAGGCTCATTCTTATAAGCAGAGTTAAGAGTGTAAAATATTCATAAAGAGGACCTTATGGAGTGGTGCTGTCGTGATTCTGAAGCATTTGCAATACTTTTGCAATGCTGTTCAGAGGTGAGATGTGTGATGGATTGTACCTCAGGAATGGCTGTTTTTCCAACGAAACAAAAACCCTACCTGAAGAAAGGGTCAGCTCTAAGGTGTGTGCCGTAGTTAAGCTATTTATCTTCTCAGTGACATGACAGGCAATGTTCACAGTAGTTGAACACCAGGCTCCCGGTTTGCATGGAGAATTATCTCCTGAAAGCTTCTCTTAGGTCATCTGCACCAAGGTTCAGGTATGATACAGAAGAAAAAATACTAGATCCTGATACTGATCTGGAGCCAGTTCAAGTCAAAATTGCACGTCTTTCCATTGTTATATTTCTGGGTTTGGATCAGACCCCAGTATAAGGAAGTTGAGGGCATGAAACAAAACCAGCATGATGATGTGGATCCCATTTTGTAGATTCCTACAAGCTGGAGAAAATTCAGTTCAAAAATAGTCGTAGAGTGCGTACATAATAGTCTAAATTCCTACTTGAGGGACTTACTTAAGCAGATGTATATTCTTTGAGAGGAAAAGGCACTGGGTCCAGATGAACCAACACTCAAGGCTTGTCCTTGATAGCTGAAGATGTTTGTAACTTGACCCTGAATGCTAATTGTGACAATTGTCCTTTTTTGTTCAAGTGCATTAAAACCAACCCCTTAAATTTGGGATGTTTGAAACATGGAATAGGATCAAGTTGAGTGTTGAGCTCCATCAACAGCTCATGACTCTAACAAAGAGGTTTTGACTGATTTGTGTAGTCCAGTGTTAGATACTCTGTAAATGTGTCTAGTGTTTAAAGGTGATTGGTTGATGGGATACAGACTTAACTGGGTTTGGTGGGAGAATCTGACCACCATCTCTTGTGTATCAAAGGAAGCACTACAAGGCAGTAGGAAAATCACTTTTAGCTCCTCCAGTTTCTTTTTTTCTGGTGTTATACCTAGTGTATATTAAAATTACATCAGATCTGAGCAATGGAAGTGGTAGTCAGAGTATGATTTGAATGTTAATACAATTTTAGTTTTCTCTGCAATTTTCTTTCGTAAGTGTTCTTTGCAAGGATTGCAAATGAGGGAAGTGTGACCCTACTGTTTGATGTGCGTGTGTATTTTAAGACTTCTAATGCGCAACAAAACAAAAGAAGGTAGCTTTACTTTAGGTGTGAACATGAATTGTATTTACTAAATATTCTGAAGAGACAAGTTCAAACAGGAGGAAAAGGCGTAAGGACACCAGAGACATTCTGATCAAGAAAGGTAGGCTTAAGCAGAGATCCATCCTCGCACTCGGAGAACAGTGAGAAAGCAGTCTTGATTTTTCTTACCATCACAATATGTCAAGGGCAGTGAGCACACTTTGCCTCATGATTTTTACAGACAATGCTGACACGAGCAGAATATTATTAGAGAGAACTGGAATATTATTAGCATATATATATATATGTATTTCTAAATCTTATGTTTGATTTCTGTTTTGAAATCCAGTGCAGAATGCTACATGTTTATTAGTGGCACAAGCTTATTGAAAGCAACAACGTAATGGACAGATCCTGTTTCTCAGAGGCTTGGTACTCTAGAGGCAGAGACAATCCTTCACGAAAGAGGAAAGATGATGCAAAGCTGTCAGCTGTACATAAAAATTGCCCCCAAATTGCAGAGAGCAGATGGCTGTTAATGGCAAGTGTTTTTAACATAGCTTTATTGTCCCATATTGGGACATTAACTTGTCTCTCTGGTTTTTTAAAAAAGTCACTTTGTAAAAATGACACCTTGGTATGACTTGTATTTTCCTGTTTGGTTTCCATGTCATGTTTTGCTCAGATGTGCTTGCCCAATTTTCTGCAGTTGATGTGCTCAGCAAGCCATTAGTGTATATTCTTTCTGTTTCATACATTCGCAGTGATTAGTAACAGAAAACCAACTATTTTTTGAAGGACTGCAATGAGTAATTGTTTTTCTTTATTGGACTGATTCTGACTGCAAAGTAAGAATAAATGCTGCCTGTTTCCACACGCTAAGCTGATATTTACAGGACTAAATATACAACACCAGACTTGCTTGGACTAGCAAATGTGATAACAGAAGAAATAGAGAGAAAAATGCATATGGAACACCCTTAGCTTTTCTGTTTTGTTAACTGCGGGTTGAAAGCTAGCTTTTGGGTGATTAAACTTTTCATTTGGTTATTAAGTGATAGACATCTTGCTGAACCCAAGCATGCTGCTACAAGCACAGGAGGAGTGTTTATTTAAAGCAGACACAAAAGATTGCACAAAGAGACCCTTAAACAAAACACAAATGTCAGCAAAATTACACAAAGTAATCATGCACAATTTAAGACAGATAGAGGCAGGCAGTAAATTGATGACAGATCCTGAATAATCCTTTAGAAAAGAGTCACCCTCAGTGAGTTGGGAAATCTGTTTGTTTGTGGCAGTTTCTTATCTTTTCCTGACAGGAAATCTAGGAAATCTCCATATTGCAGCCAGTGCGTTCACCCAGGTGGGTCTGAAACTGGTTAGCTGACAAGTGGGCAGCAGTGTCACCCCAGCAGCGCAGTGCTTTGGTGTGTGTTCCCTGGAGATTTCAGCCGAAGGAGGTGCAGCCCAGCTGGCGTGCTGGAGTCAGCGCAGCGAGGAGCCTGGCTAGCTCTGCCTTCTGAGCTGGTGATTTGTGCTGCCCATGTCTGAGCTGGCTCGTGGATTTCAGTGCCATGTTACAGGCTGCCCATCAGGAAGGGTTGCCAGTCCCACAAGAGGTGGGTGATGTCTAAGACACTCAGCTTCTGCTGGAGCTTTGTGCTACTCTGGTTATGCTACAGAGGTTTTTGTTCTGAGCTGTCATGTGCAGGGGGGGCTTATAAGGCACCTTGTGGAGTCCCAACATCTTAGCCAGGGCTCTGCCTTTCCCTTACTGCATGGGAAAATTGTCTGATCTTTCTGTGACTTGATTTTCCTCTTAAGTGAAGGGGTGCTGGTATTCGTTATGACGCCTGTGGATTAGAAACACTATGCAAATATCCAATTGTATTTTTTATGTGGAGTTTTGGACCGAGGAAAAGCTACATAGCTGGTGATTACTCTGTAATCAATTCTCCTCTGTAATGAGTAAAATGGTAGTCAGCTTCTTGAAAATTATTCAGCTTCCCTCTTCCTGCCAGTCTCAGCTTCTATTCTTCTCTCCAGAGCCTTTGGCACAGCCGTTAACCACACCAGAGTTTCACCAGTTGCAACATGTCGCTCCTCGAGTTGGAGTGAGAGGAAGGCTCTAAGGAGGTGGCAGGGAGGGAGAGAGCAGTTACTGCAGAGGACAGAAAACTTAATAACAAAGCAATACACAAATCTTCTCTCTTTTTTTTTTTTTTAATTATTAAGAAAACGGAGGAGAATGGATGGAAGGAGGAAAGGTGGAGGAGTGTGAGACTGAGAGGGATACTTTGCTAGTTGTTCCAAGAATTGGTGCAAAGCAATTCATGGGCAGTGGGAAGGAGGCATTTCTTGGTCAAACAGTCTCTGAGGGGCATTGCAAATAAAGAGCTGGAAATCAGAAAATTAATTAGAATGTTAAGACCACTGAGAAATCCACTGGACTCAGGTCACATCAGCCTCATTTCCAGAAAAGCAGCTCATCTTGAGCTCATTCTGCCTGGATGGAAAAACAAGTCTTTGAGATAATTAACAAGGTTGGGTTTTTTTTGGTGTTAACCAAAGGCCTATCTTCTTCTGTTCTTTCATTGCCAAATTTCAGTTCCATCAAGTAGCTGACGTGGAAGGATAGCAGCTATGTTGCATCGTATTAAGACTGAATTTCTTAAAGCAAGATGAAGGCAATAATCAGTGCGTTTCCTTGTTCTGCACTAGGAATAATTGTACAGCTGTCAAATTCTCACTCAGGAAAACAGATCCAGGACACTGCAGCAGTGAACGTGTATTGGCCAGTGTAACAGCTGTCAAATTCTCAGAAAACAAACCCATACAGTGCAGGAATAGATCTCAGTAGGCTAGGATAGCTCAATTTCTATCTGCCCCTTTGTATTTTCTGCTGCTCTGAAAACATCTGCTCCTATTTCATTGATCAGTAGAAGTGGCTGATTTATGTTTCCCATGTATAGGCATGAAGTTGTTCCGTGCAACCTGTATAAAACCAGGAAAGTATCTGTAATGGCACCAATGACCCAAATAATGTAACTTTCAATGGACTGTTCTTGTACTCTTTTAACATTGGCATTTTTAATTAAATGTCTTCTTTTTACAAGTCAGTGACTGAATTGCAATTGTGAAGTAGGTACTGTTGAAACAAGTGCTGAAAACTGATCAAAACAAAAGGCTGGAAATAGTTGCACACACAAATGCTTTGGTTCCAGAGCTTTAAATCAAATTAAATGGGGGATCAAATTTTCCAGTCGCTAAATTCAGTGGAAAGCTCTGTGAGACCTATGCTGCTGTGTAGATTTTAGAATCATTAAGAAGCCTAATTCTTCTAACACAGTATAATCTTTTTCTTTCATTATGCGGTACCACAGCTAGCAGCATTTTTTACTGGCTTTAACGACAGTGATTGGAGTTTTATTTATGTTTCCAATAGCATTGTAGCTTTGTGTTTTGTCTTACTCTTTGGAATACTTGGTCAGTTTAAATATTTGAAAAATATAATTTTGAATCAGTGGTTACTTACTATGACTATGATCCTTATGTACTTTACAAATACTGTTTTGATACAGCTCAGGATATGGCCAGTGTTTTTTTTTTTTAATGGCTAAGGTTTGAAGGATCCCTGTATTGGTATCCATAAAAGTACTCTTTTAATACCAAATGGGATTCTCTGGTTTCTAATGAGTAATCAACTTAGCATTTCATTGAGCTGTTGCTTCCTGAGAAGATTTTGCAGTTGACGGAAATTTTACCAACCAGCATAATGTGAAAATAGCAACAAACTATAAATCTTTTTCCATATAAAGAAAGCTTGTACACCAACCTGATATGATGATTTAATTTCTGTGTAGTCTAGCAGTAACAAAGAGAGCTGGTTCTTGGCCATAACCCCCGGTGTCAGGTGGTGTACAAGCTCAAGTGAGGATGTGACATGAGGCAGCCACAAGGTACGGGTCGGGGAATGGAAGGACTCAGGGAAACTGTCAGGCTGTACAATATGCAGTGATGGCAGCTTGTCAGCTGTTTAACTGTGGTAAAAGCTGTGTATATTTTGATATTAAGTCTATTAAGCTGGTTCTTAAATATATAGGTAGTGTAATACCCTTATGTGTAATATATGTGTATTGTTTATATTCTAAATATATTTAAATCAGGGGTTGAAACGTAAAGTAGAAACCAATTTCATGTTCAGGTTGGAAGAGAAAAAAATAAAAAGATTGGCAGATGCCGACTGCCAGCCATTTAGGATAAACTCTGAAGTAGCTTTTGCTGCCCGTGGTAAAGCACACCGTGCATGTAATTTAAAGGTTCTGGTTAGCATGTTGTCAGTGCTTTACAGTAAATAAATGGAACGGAGCCTATTCTGAGCTGTAAAACAAGGTACAACACTGGTAGGTGTATGCCAAGCTAGAAGTTTCTGTCAGATGGCAGCAAGAATGTGGCTGTTCAGGTCTTGCTGGAGACTCCAGCGAAATTCGGGCCACAAAGTATCTGAAATTGTTGGGATCCTGTTCTGCCAAAGCCAATTAGATTCCCCTTTACCTTTTGTGTCCCAATGGATTGAAAAATGTTTTTATCAAAATAAACCTTGGGAAACTGTATCCAGCTGCTAACGTGAAATTTAAAAATAATAGGAAGCTATTGTTATATACCTGTATCTTTACTAGGTCATTTACTGAGTCCACACGTGATATTCTGTGAGTCTAATGAATTTTCTGCAACATGTTTTCAGTGGATTTTGGCTCAGCCTCTGCAGTATGCTTCAAACTCTGTCTGCTTTTATTAGCTCAGTCTTCCTGCCCATGAAGTAATTGTCTGAAGGAGGTGACTGAGGCTATAAAATACTAACTAATCTCACTTTTTGAACTATGAATATTTTAGCATAACAAATGATGCTATTCCAGTTTAATTCAGCAGGAAGTTGGAAACAGAAGTCAAATTTCAAGTAATGTGCATGAATAGGCTGCATACAAAAAATATCAGTAATTATGTACCTGGATTTGAGTTCATGGCAAACCTTTGGTGTGTGCAATTTAGGTAAAGCAGGAAAAATTATTCTGGAGTTCTAAAAATAGAATAATAACAACATACTAAAAATGTAATTATTCTATTCTAAAATTCTAAGAATTCTAAAAATGTGGGGCAAATTAATTCTCGATGCAGTAGGTAGTGCATGTTGGATCACTTCAGACAAAACTGATACCAGTTACTGCAGTTCCTATTTTCTCGGAGAAATAATTGCCAAATTCCTTTTGAGTTCTAACACCTGAGTATGCTTGATCCAGCTTAATTATGTCTTTAGACAAATTAAAAGCATTACAGCTAGTTTACGTAGCTTGGGCTTGCTTGGTAAGCTTTGCAATAATACCCTGTGATGTTACTTAAAGCATTAGGTGTTTTTTGAATGGAAAGTTTAGGGCTTAGAAAATATGACTTAGGCCTTTTATAAGGCTTTCATTGGAACAAAAGGATAATGTCCTACCCCGCTCATACTTAAACGTTTTTGGGGGGAGTTTTCTTCTCCTGCCTGATGTTGCTTGAATGCCTCGGTCATTTATGGAAAAATTGCAAAATATAGTCAATGACAGTGCAATGGTGACAACAGGAAACCGGATTGTATTGGTTAGACCAGACTCCAGGTCTAAGTGAATACCTTAAAAGAGCCCAGAACCTTACCTGAGTTACTTTTCTGTATGAACCTTAAAAGAGAATGTTTTCTATACAAAACACTCTTAAATTTATAGGCAGTGTTATTTTTGTGCAACTGCTCTGTACTGAAAGACAAAGTCACTCTGGAAGCGTATTGCTGAGGTCACTCCTCTGAAACAGAAAATGCCAGGGTTGCTGCTGATAGGAACTTGTTGCCTACATGACTGCACAAGCTGCTTGTCAGGAACAAAGCAGGAAAAGGCCCCTGCCTCAAAGAACTTGTAGTCAGGACAAAGAAAAGGAAAATGTTAGAGTGCAGCGAGGCTGCAGATAACACACGAATGCGATTATGAAGTGGAGAATGAAATGCAGGTCCGGTCTAGCACCTCATTTACAGGGCAGTTGTGTCTTCTGAGTCTTTCAATAGAAGTCTGATTTTTATTTGCACGAGTTTAAATTAATTCTCTAAATAATTTTAATGAGAACTTTGGATATCAGTGTAGCATCTCTACTGATTTTTAACCTGCCTAAGGCATCTACAGACTGGAGCTAGCTGGGAACTTTCTGACAAAACAGTTTTCCATCAGAAAAGGCAGATTCATTGATACCGGAATATTTTGCAAAAGCATCAGTTTTAGTGACTTTCTGCAAAGACATGGGATGGGTTCTGACAGGCTTCATGCCTGATTTCATGGCTCCTGGCGAGCTGTGGGGTCTGTGGCTCTAGGAGAGCCTTGACATGCTGGATGCCTCTGGAGATCCCCAAAGATCTGGCATATGCCATGGGTGCTTTGAGGGCTTCTAGGCAGCATGCCACACAACTGGAAGCCTAGGAGCCACAGCTCCCAAACTCTGCGGTTTCTTGCTCTCTTATGGCTCCCAGGGCTTTGAGTTCCTCTTTGTCAGTTCACTGTGGCTGATGGAGCAGGAGGAACCCAGCAGCACTTGGAATCATTGCTGAGCCAGGAGTCTTGGAGCTGGGGAGCCGGTGCTTTCAGGCTCAACTGTGTTCTGAAATTATGTATAAGAAGGACTGATTATTTCTAAGAGATTGCTTAAAAAGTTCCCTTCTGTGGGAAATGTCAGTATCTGTATTGCATAGGGGAGCGCACTGCATGTCTCCCCTGCCGCCTGCTTGGGGAATTACCTGCAGACAGGATAGCAACCACCTTCTCCCAGGCTCCCAGACACTAGGCTGCATCGGGGCTGTGCTCCGGGTACTTGGGGCAATAACCTGCTGCTCAGGGCAGCTGCAGGCAATGCCTTGGACTGGATTCAGTGTATTACATATCGCAGGGAAGCAACTGGCTCCACTGACATTGAAATGGCAGTTATATTCATAATATTTTGGTTCCACGGGGAAGTCTTTATGTGGGAGTGCAGTGCATACATTACCTGTGTGTGTACAAACAAGCAAAACTTAAAAACATACATTTATCTATATAGATGTCACTTTCAGCACAACATAAGATCCACAGACCCTTCAGGCAGATGTCAACATCAGAGGAGTTGTGATGGTTTCTTTGTTATGTATTACATGTGTTCCTGATACACTCACGTTGTCATGAGGAATGGTTACGATGTGGATTCTGAAGTGGTCTTTCTAAAACCTTGGTATTTTAAGGAACCAAAATAGTTGTGATGTCTTAAATGCTGTGGAGAGCTGTAAAACTACAGGCTTGAGCACACTGAAGGACAAGGGTTAATTTCAGTAGTTGAAGGCCCTTGAGACTCCTGGAGGGCAAAACCAGTCCTTTGATCTGCGTTGTGAGTCTGTGTAACATGTGTGAGTGTGTGCCTCTATATGGGTGTACACTTCAGAATGGCATTTGGTTTTACAATGCAAAATTGTAGACACATGTAAGTGGCCAGAGGCGGGGATTTTCAAAAATAAAAATGCCAGCTAAGGCATCCCATGCTTGCTGACTTCTGGATCGTGGATCATCAGTGAAAGTTAAATTCCTGGCTGCCACTTGGTGCCTTTGGCAGTCTCTCTATAGATTTCTAGCAGTTCACATTTTGATGTTTGCTGAGAGTGCTCAAGGGTTTGCCTATTTCTCCTGATGTGAAATCACTGGAGTCAGAGATGCAGAGGTAAAACAGGAAAAAAGTCAAATGAATGTTGATTGCTTCTGAGAATTAATTCCACACTGCCTTTCTGAAGGTTCAGTGCGTATTAGCTGCAGTGCAGTGGCATGACGGACTGGTAAATATCACTTACTGAGCCCATCATTCATTGCGGAAGAGGACCTGGACCATGCAAATTGGATGATACTGTGTTTGAAAACCAGACAGCCCATAATTTTAATCTGTTAAAAAGGATTACGAATGACATCGATGAAATACAGTGTCAATTCTTTGCAAGATGCCTTTTCTCTGCAACAGCAGCTGGAATCGCAGCCCACCAGCAGGCACTGAACGCCTACTCTGAGGCCTTCACCAACTTTGATCTCCTTTCAGGACTGAGCCTAAAACAATGTCCCACTGGAAACCAAAGAGGCAGGACTACTTTGCCATGCAGAGAGTTAAACCTTCCCACACATGTGTTTATTAATGTGAACAAGCTAATACAGCTGTATTAACATCATAATGTTCAGGAGCCTTTAAGCTGCCAAGAAACTTGTTTGAAGGCAGTCCAGTGCTCCCTGGACACACTTAACTCACTGCTCCTTTCTGTAGCACAGTCACTGTTATGATGTTTGAAGAAGATATTCAGTAGTTTCCACTTCAATTGATAGATATTTTTAAATAATTAAAACATGATTTCTTATAAACCAGTAGGCAGAAGGTTCAGTTTAAAGCCACCATTTTCTCCTTGACAAAATGCGTTGTCCACTGCTCAGGACTACAGAAGGATCACTCACTTCTCCTAATAAGCAGGCTTGATCAGATGCGTTAAAGACTGTCTGCAAACTGTGTAGTGTTAGATTTACTTCCTTTTGGAAAAAGCTGAATCTAAGTTGTGCATGCATGTGACTAGATTAATCAAAATCTGTTTTGTAGAATTTGAGGAAACACCTGAAGTGTGAGTATTGAGCGCATCTATCAATAATGGCCCTTTCTTGTTTCTTGTTATCTTTATCTTTAAAAATATCAGATGCTTGTGTTTGAAGTCAGATTAAAAAGAAAAAAAAAAAAAAGAAGCAAAAAGCGCCTGAATACAAAGCAGAGTCCCAGTTCCCTAGATTTCCCTTAATTAATCTTATATTCCCTAAACTGTACTCTGGGTCTGTAGGCACGCCATCTGAAAGTGGAGCGTTTCTAACGCCAGCAGTACCCAAGTCAGTGTCATAGAAATTGATGTGAGCTCTGTATCACTGTGATACTCCCCTGTCCCTCGCAGGGATTTGGGGATAGACCATTATTAAGTGTGACTAGGAATTGAAATTTAAGGAGTGATCAGTTCAATGGCTACTTCTTGCTAGAGGCATGGTGTGTAGTTGGTTGACCTAGGCAAAGAAAAAGCAAAAACCACCCTGACAGCATGCGATACATCAAAGTACAGAATTTCTACGGTCACTAAATCCTATCCAAAAGCTCCTTGATAATTAAAATATACGCTTCCATTGCCAATCTTCTGTATTAATAATAGTCTAATCCTATCCATAAATATACCTTTACAAATTAATTTAATTAGGTATGAAAATACTGACTGCTCCATCACCACATTTAAGATCCTTTCTTGCAAACCTTAACTCACATAAAGATGTCATTCAAATCCACGTGACTGCTGAGCATGAATAAGCCTTATGTGCATGAGGAACATTTTTTCTGGGTAAGACCTATAACTGTGTTTGACTGGGAGGTATTGCCAAGATTTCCAAGTGTGGAGTACTAGTAGTACACCAAATACATACAGATAACTTGTTTCCAAAAATACCTGTTGTGGGTGTTTTGTTTGAAGTGGGAACACTAGTAAATATGACCTGAGGGAACTTATATCTGTTTTTATGTGGGTTACTCTAGCAGAAATCAAGCACTTGTTATGTAGCACATAGAAACCACTTCAGCCACCTGCTTCTCTGATGCATAATTGTCCATTGAGGTGCAGATCTGAGGTTTTTCATGCTTTTATACAATTGCATAATTTGCAGCTTTTTTGTAACTGCTAGGTCATGTAACTTTAACCATACTCAGACTGAGGAACCCTTATTCAGCCTCTTCTGCTGGAAGTGGTGTTAGCTTCCCCGCTGCTTATCCAGCACTTACTTTGGCTTATCCAGCTGACAGTCCTGAGCCTGGAACCTGACATGCTTAAACAGTCCAGTGGATCTTCTCTGAATGTGCTTTAGACCTAAACCGACAAGGCAGAATAAGGGAATGAGATCTGTTCATATAACTGGTTCTTGTGGAACAGGCAGTGGAACAGCTACCTTGCACAATATTCGGGAAGGATGATTAGCCATGCCCAGACAGGAGCATCATGTTAACATGACTGTTGTTTTTAGGATCTAAGATAGCTGTGAAGGAGTTACGCAGAAGTTGAGTCATGTTTCTCTGCTTGGCTCCACCTTGTGCTGTGCAGACACGCCTGGTATCGCAAGGAACTACCCCACGTCACGCAGCACGACTACCTACGAGAGCACCCGGCTCTCCTGTTCAGCCAGGTGCTGTACCTGCTTGACCTCTTGTCTCCTTCAGTGCCTCACACTGCAGTTTATCATAACCAACTTGTGGTGAGCACTCTACCAAACTTCTTGCCTTCTGTCAGAACCCTGACGGGTGTTTAAATGTTGTGCCTATATTCTTTGTGGCAGAGATAAGTTCTTAAAAGAGCTTGTGAAGGGGATTATCCAGATTGTGTCTGTTCCTCTAGTCTACTTTACCATGCTGTTTGGGATGGCTCAGTTTTTAATATTATTGCATAACTTCCAAGATTAATGAAAAAAAACCCCAGCGAAATGCATCTTCAAACACAAGTTGTATTACTCCTGGATTTGGCAAATCCCCTCTGTCCACACAGGATTCCCGCGATCAGTGATAAGACTAACTCAACATACAGACTTAAGAGCAGAGAACAAAATGGGTGTTGTGGCAAATATCTCAGTGAGAGACATTAAAGTTCAGGTATTATCAGCACTGGCTTATTTGCAGTACAGTGTGCACGCATCCAATTGCTAGGTTATTTCTGACTGATATGTGTCATGTATTGCATCATTTTAATTGCTAACACTGAGGCGTCTGTGCTTGCTTTCCAAGAGGCAAACAGCAAAGCCAGCTCCAGACCTTGGAGGAACAGGCCACTGCCTACTTCATCAGCCTGCAGCTGCCTGCCGGGTCTGCCTGGGGATGAGATGACGACGATAGGCTGTTTTGGCTTGTGCAGCCCTTCCTGCCTGCATGGGGAAGGGATGGAAGGAGTGCCAAGGTGGGGAGCAGTTTTATTGCAGCAAGAGCAGCTCCTCTCTGTAGCAGTTGCCACCACCTTCCACCTCAGCAATGGCAGGGAGAGCGAGCCCTTCCCTTTAGGGCTGTTCTGCAGCCCCCAGCCCTTCCTCTTCTGCCCTGTAAGAACAGGGGCCTCAGTGCCTCCTCTCATCCCCAGTGGCCCAAGAAGGGGTGGGGAGGGGGCTGTGGAAGTCTTTCCTGGTCCGAGAACTGTTATCTAGACAGCCTGTCTTCTGAGCAAAAACATGTTTTTCACAAGTGTGTTGTTCCTTTAGATGGTGTTTTCTACTGGCTTGTCTCTAGCAGTTAAATTTGACTTGTAATTGCAAATGAATGTCCATTGTCCAAGTCGCTCTGGGAGTAAAATTGCTTACTGGAGCAGTCTGTTGCCATAAAACCGGGGCTGAGGCTGTATTTGAAACAACTAGAGATACTGGTGAAAAAAACACTGTTAGCAATTGGAATAAAATGAACATTGAATTCGGTTTAGGTCCCTTAATATCAGAGCAAGGGATTTCCTTGCCCCTTTATCTTCTCACCATTTCTAGTTGAATTCTTGGCTTAGGAGCTCTTTTCATTTTCTTTCAGCTTAGTATTTTACTTTTATCAAGAAGCATACAGACACAGAGAGGTCACGTTTGCTGTAACACCACTGACAGAACTGGGTTTTCCGGGAATAACTGATTAGAATTAATTTTATTTCTGGGTGGGAATAAGGACACCTCCACATTTTTCTCTCAGGAATATATTAACTATTATATATTAACTGGAATTACCAGACATGCCGTGGTGGATTGACCTGTCTGGCTGCCAGCCACCCACCCAGCCGCTCTCTCACTCCCCCCCTCAGCAGTAAGATGGAAAAGCTTGTGGGTTGAGATAAACACAGGGAGATCACTTACCAATTACCCTCACAGGCAGAACACACTTGGGGAAAATTAATTTAATCTATTGCCAATTAAAATAGAGTTGGTTGGTGAGAAACCATCCTCCATGGGCTCGGGATCCCTCGGGATACACCTGCTCCAGCATGGGCTCTCCAGGGGCATCCCTGCTCCGGTGCCTGGGGCTCCTCCTCGCTCTCTCAGCCGGATGCTGGCAGGGCTGTTCCTCACCCTTTTCCCCTCACACTCCGTGGCTGTGCGGGGCTTTGCCCGCTCTTAAATACGTTTCCGCAGAGCTGGCACCAGCCCCTCCGAGGGGCTCAGCTGTGGTGGGGCTGTGGCCGGTGTGGGACGGCCTCTCTCTCCTCACAGAGGCTGTCCCCCCAGCCCCACAGCTACCGAAACCTTGACACAGCCACCCAGTACACCAGGATTCTGGAGAAATGTGTCCAAAATTGCTGAATGCCAAACTCTGGAGGTATCTGTTCATTAACTTAATTTGGTTTGGGGAATCCTGCTTACGCCTGTGCAAATCTGGTCTTCATAACCATCTCCCAGAATACCTACTTATAGCCCGTGAAATACCAGTACTGAGGAGCTAAGGGAAAGATGGATGGACAGAAGGGTGGAAGGGCAGCTGCAGGGACCCCACGTGTGGGACCCCCAGCCTCTGGGGGAATGCCCTTTCGGCAGAGAGGTTTTCACCGTGCAGGCTTTTAGCAACTCTTCCTCGTCTCAGTGAGCGTGAACATGCTGACGTGAGTGTGTGAGCCAGCTTTTTAGTCTTACTAAAGGCTCTTAAAAACACTCTGCAGAAAATAAGGTGGCACAATGTCAGTGACCTTCACACTGAACACAGGGTTTCCCAATTTTGAGGTAATTATCCTGTTCTGGAAGCTCCTCAGGGGCTTATCACATGCTCCACTGGTGTTCAGAGAGCTGCACATGCACTGCCGTTAATTCCTTTGAGATTTGACGCAATACCTGGGGTGATCTGAACTTACACTTCCCTTTGGTCTGTAGCTTCTTTCAAATAAATACCCACATCTTATTCCAGTTTGTGCAGCCTTAGGTCCTACTCCTGGGTCCTCTTTTGCAGTTTTCAACCCAGCTGCTGACTGCAGGGCAGCTGTGATAGATCTTTTACCTTCCTCTACAGCTTGTGAACCCCCTTCGTGTTACAGACCCTCCACTGACAACCCAGGGCCTCTGCAGGAAGCACACCAAAGAGATCTCCATTCAGAAGTGGAAAGGGCAGGAGCGAGCAGCAGAGCGGCAGGCAGCTATCTGTCACACGCATGTGGTTAGTCCAGCAATCAGATGTCACCACTGAAGCGGGTGAAACAGCCCTTTTGGCAGCAAGTCCAGCTTGACTTTGTTGAAGTTGTGAGTGGGGACTCAAACTGCCGGCAAGGTCAGCAGTAAATGTGTCACTAGGCATAGAGCTTGCTCTGGGTGGACTGGTGGTCACTCCCTCACTGGAGATGAGCCATGCTGACATGTGCTCATTGCTCAATGCTGCTTTGTAGCTGTTTTCTCCAAGCAGTATAATTATGAACAGTACATCATTGCAATGTGTTTATAGACTTCCTGAATGCGATGACAGTGAAGAATCTTTTGATATGCTGTTTTTTTTCTCTGGTCATGTTTCTGATGCACTGGCTGAGCAACCAGAAGGGTACTGAGGACGTAATGCAGCTATGGTGTGTCTTTCCTCCTGTTGCTGTGCTGATTCTTTGATTTTTTGCTGAATTAGATTTATTGAAAACTTGTTTCATCAAGTGCAGCAAAGAAGTGCGCTTCTTCATAAACACAGTGGAGTTCAGTAGGCAAGTGCCTACCATAGATCAGGGAGCCTGCTTTATAGCACCAGAATGTACAAAGCACACAGATAGAGAGAGAGAGTATTTGAAGACTAAGGTGTCTGTGAAAGATTGCTTATTCATCTGGATACTTACTCTTTCTCTTGCCTCCCTATCTTATCAGAATTATCTCTTGCTTACTCAGTCTTACTTATTGTGTGATTTTCTTACCACCTCTAACCTCTCCCTTTCCCACCTCTGAATACATCATGTATTTTATTTTCTAGAAACTAAAGCATTGACCTCACCTGACTTTGCATGCCCTTGCTTGACATTTTTGGACTTGGGTAAGGAGCCTGTATCTTGCAGAGGTAAAATGCTGGGATGTTACAAACCGTTACTGCTGTTCCCTACCTTACATGAGTTGTAAGTTGAGTTTTAAAGGTGTTCCTTTCACCATCCACTGGTCTGGATGCACGGTTGTTCTCAGTTCTGGCACAGATGTCCATGAGAACAAGTCATTCAGTCATACTCTTAAAAGAGCTCCCTGCTTTTTCTTTAGTCACTTAAATGTGGTAGCTGGCTGTATCCATCAACCACAATAGGAGCTTTGAATCCTTTTGAAAATTTTCCTTTTAATACTTCCCTTTTTCATGGAGGCATTATGAGGCAGCTGGAAGTGACAGCTACAATAATTATGAACTAATATAAATGATGGCATCTTCAAAGTCCTGAAATAAATTTATACAGTTCAGCAAAGTTCCCTCTCATAGCCATTCATTGTGAGAGTATTAAAACTTAAATAACTTAAGAGGCTGTTATGAAGGCAGAGCAAAAAGCAGCATTTTTCAAAACAGGAAGTAGAGCAGAACAATTACTATTTAATGACACTGGAATTGGAAAATGTATGATGAAGCAGGAGTGTCAAGTTTACTGTGCAGATTGCTACTAGGGCAGGATGCTTTTTGGCAGAGTTTACCCAATTTCTGGTTTTCTGCTTATACATCTATCCTGGTGATATGAAAGGATTCCAGTAAAAGCTAATCCAATTCTTGGAATCCCCCATCTCTCCCTCCCTTTACCAATCTAAGGCTTGTTCACAGCACGGCTTCAGTTTTTCCGCTTCAAGGACAGCAAGATGGTTCTCTTGACATATCAGAGTGCTGCAACCCTTTACAGGCTAGTTACTGCTATGGAATGGTCCTCATTAGGTGAAATAACCTAGAGGTTGTCGCTGCATTGCAGCATATCCTCTGACAATCCTGCCTTTACTTAAGCAGCCTTAGTTAAGAATGTTTTTTACTGCTTTGAAGATCATTATATCAAATATCAGTCAAACCAATATCAAAATTTCTTAGCACAATTAGCGACTGGAAAGACAGCACAGACCCCCAACTTCCACAAGACTAAAATATCTGTATGTATTTGCCAATAACCTCATCCAAATTGACATCAACAGCGGCTTCATCTGAATCACGCATAATCTCTTACTTTTCTTGTATTTTCTTTCCGTGTAACCTAAAAACCCAAATTTAAATTTTGCCTGCAGTGAGGAATGTTGTACCAAGCACTTTATTTAAAGATTGCTCATTCTCCATGGTAGTTTTGCAAAACAAATCTATTTTGAAATCCTTCTGCATGTCCTAGCTTATATGATCTGCATCTCCCTATACTTACTGTCCATTCGCCTGGGGCATTTACATGGAAAGAAATTTTCTGTTCCTTAAAAGCACATCTATACCATCTTCCAGTCTCCTACCTAAAGCTGTAATCTTCTGCATATGACATTGCAGTTTGGTACGCAGATGATGATGACATCTCCAGCAGAGGCCTGGCTTCAATTGGGGAATCAATGCCATGAGCAGATGAGGTCTTGGAAGACATCTATTCAGCTTGAATGGGAATTTTTATAATAAAGATTGACAGATGAGAAAATACAGAGATGTAGGGGATGTGGTGTATGAGCCAAAAAATTCTATTTGCAGGCAAAGTGTACTATGATTATTCATTCTCTCTTGAAACCTTCTGTAGGTTAAAAAATGCTCTTAATTCAAAGTGAAATGGATTTTGAATATTTTAAGTATGCTAAATTGTTCAGGCAGGCACTTAACAGTGATGTTCCTATTCACTTCTGCGCTGACACTGCCTTGCCCGATTAACAATGCAGGCAATGTGACCTCTGGGTTTTTTCCCTTTGGGGTGGCTGGTGCTTTTGGCCCTTTTGCCTTTTTGTTGCAGCTTTTCTTTACTGGATCTTTTTCCATTTGCACTTTAATCTGAGTCCCTGTAGCTCTGTGGTTTTCCTGAACATTATTTTGTAGTCCATATTTTTACAAAGCATTTCTAGAGGTTCAGTGTGCTTTTTAAAAATTATAGCCTGCTTAGATCTGGTGTAAGGCTTGGGAAGAAAAAAGCGTTTGGCAGGTCTGTTTTCAAGAGAGCAAAGACTTGCAGTGAATATTATTGTGGGATTGAAATGTAAATGTCCATTTCTTCTCTATAATCCCTTGAAAGAAATTGAACTGTCCTTTACATTAGCTTTTGCCTGGGTATATAGTACTTGGGGATTTGCCTTTAGCTTAAATCAGAAAACCTCACTGATACTGGGTCTTCCATAGTTCTGGCAGTGAAATACACCCACCTCCACAAAGAAGCAGATTTTTCTTCATTGTCACCAAGCTCAGTGACTGTCTCTCATTTACTGAAGAGAGAAGCCAGACTTGCTAAAAAAGTTGTGATATTTAGCAACATTAGTTATAGTCACTACATCACCCTGCTGCTTTGCTTTCTGCCTTTGCTCACTGACAAATGACAGAGTGGTACAAGCAATATGTAACTCGGCTCCATTTGTTTTGGTAAGGGCAGGATCTCAGTGAATGTCTTTTTTCAATACAATGTAAAAAAAGGAAAGGAGGGTTAGTGCAATCAGGTCATCTGGTACAAGCTCCCCCCCTCATTTCTGAACCAAAATTCAAACTTCCTTGAACTGTTTAATATCTTGAACTAAACGATGCAACCTTGTTTTAAGGATCAAGCGGTGGAGATATTCCACTTCTGTAGTGACACCTGCCATTCTGGTTTATGCCGCTCCACTATTCCCATTTCAGGAGCTTGTGCTATTTGGGAACATGAACTGAGTTACGACTGTCAGGGTAACTGTCCAGGTTTTTATTTACTTGTTTTCTGTGGAGGTGGAGATGATAGTATGTCCTAAACATAAGCTCTGTTGTGAATACCAGGAACATAGACAACAAACAAAGCTCCTAGCTGGGCTAAGATCCAAGAGGTATCTCCACAGTCCTGCTAGTCAGGCCTTAATCCAGAACAATAGTGAGCCATACTATGATTGTTCAAAACCTCAGGCAGGTTTTCATAAGATCTATTAATTTGGAAAAAAAAAAAGAAGACATTTTTGTCTTTGCTAGACTGACTTTGTAAAGAGCCCACTGTGTAAAGAGCCCTCCAGAGAGAGCTTGTAGAAGGAGGGGATGTGTTAAATGGGCAGGTGTTGGTGTGCCCGATACTCTCTTTTGCAAAAACAATAGGTCTGTTACCTATATGGAGAGCTATGCTGAGGGTTAGGGTGGCAGAGCTGTTTGTCCTTCAAGGCACAGGTCACAGAATTCAGGAAAACTGATGTTAGTAGAGACCAGTGTCTCATCTTGACTTTAGTTGCATGGTCAATCCCACTTCTGAATTGAAAATTTTGGGATATTTTAGCATTTCTGTTCGGGACTTGGGTATTGAAAGGGTGAAGAATCCAGCTTATTGCTTGCACAGTAAGAAAAGGCTGCTGGCAACAGAGGTCTAAACCTATGTTCTATTTTCTGTACTGGTAAATTGTTTTGATGTAATTTTAGGGTTAGATTTAGGACTAAGGTTTGGTACTGTGGTGCTGACAGTATCTGAACCGTCTCCAAGGCTTGATTTTTCTGGACTGAATTGTTTGCTTTGGTTTTGGGTCAATTTTGACCCAAATTGGCCCAGTTTTGGAAAAGTAAAGTTCAAGATTTCATTTTTTTGCTGGATTCTGGAGAGTACACAGAAATAGGAGGTAGCTGGTGCAGATAAGTGCTGATGTAAATATTCCCTGAGTTTGGGGAACAGTTTCCTGGGTACATCTGAGGATGTGGCTTTTTTGCGTTTTTCTTTTTTTTTACCATGCTAGCTGACTAGGTAAAAATATCAACTTCTCCACATCCAATCTAAGGACTCTACCGTGCTCATTTCTATCTCATCGGATGATCTTTACCCCGAGGAAAGAGCAAGGAACCAAATGACAGCTGCGGCTTTTCAAAGTCATAAAAGAGGGAAATATGTGTGTATGTAGTTATTTATTTATTTTCTCTCCCTATTCTGTATTTTATGCTGAGGCTATGAAGCCTATTGAACTTTTTTTTTTTGAGCCCTTAAGGTATATCCAGTGTCACTCAGACATCAAAGCTCCAGAGCTGAAATGGAAAGAGAACAACCAAATTGCATTTAAAGGTTAATAAAATAATGCTTGTATTTTCTGTTGTCACAGAATACTAAAAAGAAAAACATTACCTCCATGTTTACAAAGGCGAACAGAAAATAGAGAAATGTGAAGTCAGCTGCGATTAGCTTAGCCTTTGTTCTAAAAATGATACATCCTTGTGTTATATCAGAGACAGGATGGGCTCTTGAAGCTGTACTTTTTTGTTTTGCCAGATACTAAATGATCTCAGTGGCCACTGATAACTCTATTGTAGTTTATGAGAGTTTATTACTTCTAATTTAAAATTAGAGGTTTAACCTAATATGAGAATTTCCTGTCTTTATTCTCCGGGAATCTGGCTAGCTTTTCTGTACATAAAGCTGGATACTACCATCCTTACACTGCACGTATTGGCTATGCTTATAGTAGGCACCAAGAATAAAATCAGGGAGGTTATAGCCGTAGCAAAATTTATATTCATGAATGAGTATAACCAGACCCTTTGACTCATATGGCTGAGTTTAACTTTGGTCTCACTCTGTCCTCAAAGCACAGATGCAGTTCTGTGGGTCTAACTGAGGAGGGAACAGAGCTTGTAACTTGGAAGCTATACAGTGTGTGAAAACAAGTTAAGACTCCAGAAGAATTATTGGTTCTTTTAAAGTTTTGTCCTTCTCTGCTACGTAGTAAGCCTGGTACAGCAGTGAAGCATTCCTTTCCTATGGCTTCTCACTCTGCAGGCCAAAGCCCCACATTGCTTAGTGGAATCAAGATCGTCTGGGACCTTCAGTCCTGTCACTCACATTATTCATGAAACAGAGGTCACTGAAGTCTAGGAGAGCAGAAAGTATTAGTAGGGTGATCAGAGCTTGTGAAGTCTACTGAATTATTTGAAATTCCTCCTGTGGTGACATCCAAGTACCCCCAATCTGACTGACTCACCAAGCCTTGGGGCTTACTTAAAGAAAAAAAAAAAAGAAGAAAAAAGAAAAAGACATGTCATGATAGCTTGGAGGCCCAACCAAATCCAGTAAGGAGGACAGTGGCAAAATTTGCAGTGCATTTAATAGTGATCCTTTTTCCCAGGAGTATTATGAAGTGATCTGTTATGTGCATCTGCTTTTTCTATTTCTGTTTCTTAGACTGAGATTCCTAACACAGGAGGCAATAACCTTGCATCGTGTTAGATCATATCATGTCACACTGAATGTTGACCTTGGCTGACATAACGTGACATGCTACAGTTGAAGTAATGTAATGCGAGCCAGTGTATCATGTGTTTAATGTTAATCTGAAGTTATTATCTGTGAACATAGCAAAAGGTTTGGGTAGTGTGTTGTATGGATCTGCCCTCCCTTCCTCAGGCAGTCTGAGCTGCATGTGTTCCAGCTAACAACCAAAAACATCAGGGAGAAAGAAGAGGGGCAAACACTAGACAAGTGCTTCTATGAGAGTTAGAAACAAAGATACTCATCAGTTTAGTATGGGGCTGCAGCTAATCTACTGAAAGACCTTGTATCCCCCTTGATACCACAATAACCTCAGTAGAAGTGTGACCGTGCAATGGGAGCGGTGGCTATCAGTTCATTGCACTCTTCAGAGTTTTTGGTATAGAAAGCTGTACATTTCTGAGTAGCTTTGTTGTTGAAGGTATTGCTGAATATATTTATCAATATTACTTCAGATAAAACAGTTAATGTAAATGCTGGGCCTTATGAAGTTAATCAATTTTATAACATTTCCTTTGTTCATGTTCTTGCTTGATCTTTTCACCCACTGCAAAATTGCAGCCAATACTACGTGTGTTGATCTCTGTTGTTTTCCTAGGGAGACTCAGAAAACTCTGTGTGTCTTCTTGGGAGATATTTTGTAAATTACATGTCAGATTAAAGCATGCCTGTAAAGTAATTGCTTGAATTTAAATATTAAGAAAGAATGACATTGAGTGCTAGAATTGTCTGCTGTTTCGTCAGTGGTTTAGCAGTGCGCAGAGCCTCTTTCTGTTTCTCCCATCATATGCTCCTGTAACAGGATCATGTACTTTAATGCGATCACTGGCTGGCTGACTTCTTTGTGCCACCTTCATTCCTATTCAGCTAGCTCTAACTGACAGGGGATATTATTCTTGACTTTTTGTTAGGCCAATAATTTCAGTCCTTGGTGCTTAAAAATTAGCCTTATAAAGCCGTAATTGTGCATCTGCTTTGGTGAAAGCACTAGGCAACCCAGGCTGGAAGCATTTTAAAAATGAGCTAACGGTGTACCTCGTGGCCTAATTTGATGAATGTTGGCATGTAGATTTGCTGCAAATGATAACCAAACATCGTTTTTATTTCAAGTAGGGGAAGAAAGGACTCCAAAAAAAAAGGTACCTAGGTATGCAGGATTTTTGAATGCTGTAAATCTTGAGTGCTGTAAATCAGGCTTTGGAGTACCTTAGAGCACCTAGTAAGAAAAATGGAAGCTTTATCATCTTCCTTTGGAGGAAATGCCTTTCCTTACTCTGAACTGCCCTTTTGATCGTAGATCAGTGCTTCGTTCTTGGCTATACTGAGCCTAATTGTGCTCACATTGAAGATAACTGAAGTTATCCTTAAGTAGTAGAAGTACAGGTCTAGACCATAGCTAGTAGAGTAGTAGTTTATGGGTGAAACTTTCTTCTATGTAATCTGCAAATCCTCAAGACTTTCCTAACTGAAATTATTTAATGAAAGCTACTTTGTCTCATATGTCCTTTTAGTTTTCTCTGTTCCTAATAATCTTTAAAACTATGGGCTAGTGGCAGAAATATTTTCAAAAGTTTATAACAGAAAGACTAGCATTGCCATAACCTAATAAGAGGAAGTAAAGGATGATAATTTGTCCTTCTCGCTGCCAATATTCTAAAAAAGTAATTAAAAAGAAAGAAAATTACACTCTGACTCTGGACTAGACTCAGCTGGGGAGCAGACTCTCCCCCAGCCAGGTTTTACTAGCAAGCAGCTGAGGTAGGTAAAGGTCTGATCTGAGTGTTTGCTGTAGGTTATTGTGGGATCTTGATCAAAAGCAAGAGAAGAGATGAAGCAGCATAGCAACAGATTTGCAAAGAAAGTAAAGACTTATTTCATACAGATTTCCCACCTTCTGTTTAAAACAATATCAGGAGCATGGGAATATTCATCTATTTTGCTAGAATTAAGGATGCTTTGAGATTGTCAGTTGCCCGGCTCAAGTGGGTCATCAGAGCACAGAACTGAGAAAGCTCAATGCAAAACCTTAATAAGTAATCTGAAATTGGGAAACTATGGAGAAACCAGGTAATTTGGAACACTGATTTCCGGAGAGGAGCATCATCTCAGACCTAAATGCAGTCAGGAATAAAAAGACATTTTCTTCAAATGTCAAGCTGAAGCAACACACCGACAGCATTGCAAGGGCAGAACTATTGTGAATTAATTTTCAGCTCTTTAGTACATAAATCAGCAGTTACACTAATTAAATACATACAGAAACAAGGGCTCTAGCCCTTTCTAGGCAGTGTTGCTCAGCAAAAGGGGTATCAGTTGAATAAAATACGGGAGCAAAGGCCATAAAATGGCATGCAGCAGATTGCTGATGACACCTGGAGTTGCCAAAGAAGGATAGAGCGAGCGTGAGGAAGAAATTGCATTTCTGTGTACAGTAACCTCTGACCAGCCAGATAAATCATGGCTAGTCAGAAGTTATTCCAAGGCTGGAAACTCCAGGGCAGCATGCAAGGCAGAACCACTTGAGCTGCTGTGAGAGGTTTTTTATTTGGGGGGAAAAAGTACAAAAAGACAAAAAGAAGCTTCATGAGAGAAATAGCAAGCTGGAGTTAAGGGAGCTTAAATAAAACTCAAGGGTTGCAGGGAAATATAACTTGTGGTTTTCCCCTCATTACTTTCTTCCTTTCTCTTTGAAGTTAGTAATACCATGAACATACTATAAGACTCAGAGCAGTAAGTACTGAGAGAGTTCAAGAAAAAGTCCCTTCGCAAGGTGAGTGTTAAAGGTCTAGGGAACATAGTGTCTCTACAATTGCAAATTCTTTGTGGAACAGAATGACTTGCATGATTGATTTAGAAATTATTCTATATAGCATCACTAGAGCAAATAATTCACTAGAGTCTTTGTCCTAGAGCAAAGTCTAACAGCACACGTCCCCCACACAATTGCTATGTCCCACTGAAGTCAGCACGACTTTGCAGACATCTGTCATGGGACTGGGTCTAGAACAGGAATAAACGCAAATACCTCTGGAAGAATGTTCCAGAAATAACATGGGACTACATTTGGAAGAGGCTGTGGAGAATGAGGAGTTTAACTGCACCTCCAAAAGGGGTCAGATATGTTCCCTCTCCTTTTCCCAAAACAAAAAAAGTATCTAAAGACTCATTAAAAACCCCTCTTCCCAAATAATTTACTCTGATGATATTCTCATACTTCCCTTCCTTCATTTGCTTTTTAAAATTTCTAATATTCAGAGGTAGTAATTCAGCTGCCCAGAGATACATGCCTCCGCCACCCGTAGCTTGCTGAAGCACCTTGTTTGGAGGGATCCAGGCTTGATCCCGCCAGGACATTGGTGCCATGGTTCCCCACACTGCAGAGGTATCCCACGATGCCAGTTCCTTTCTCTAGTAACATTCTTGCTCACTAGCATTATAAAAAGTATCTTGTACCCAGAAGATGCTGAGAGCTAACCTCACCCTCCCGCCCAGGCTAGCTTTTATACTCTGATAGGTGAGAGCGGGTGTGGAGGAGGGGCTGTGAGAAGCTGTGCTTCAGAAGTGGATAGTGTCCTGTCTTACAGATAAGAGATCTTTTCTGTCAGTTTTGTGTTGCTGTGTGCATTGTGAAAATTATAAATACTGTTGATTTGCAGAGCTTCTTTTCTGCTGAAGGATCCCAAAGCTCTTCACAAAACAGTTCACACGTAGGACTGTCGAACCACAGTTAAGCTGTTCTTGAGAAGCTCTGAAATCATTCTCCTAAAGCCCCCATAAAAACAGGTTCTCAGTTTTTCAGGTCTGACTTGAAGGTGGAATTAGAAATCCACAGGCATTGCATTCCCTTTGCAAAGAAGGGAAAAGCAGATGGAGTTGCTTTTTGTGTGTGCTTAAAAGCAATGAAAACTTGTCGATATTTTTCATTTGAATTTTCATGAAGAGCTAAGAAACTCTGCTGATGCTGGAGGGGGCAGGAAAATGCTGTGACTTTTACTGGCAGAGAAATATTTGAACGGTTATTGACAAAGAGCACAGTGAATGGAATGTGCTTGGGCTAAGCAGAGTGAAGATGTTTGACGTATTGGCAATACAGCGCAGGGTCAGGGGGTGACAGATTAATGTTGTGTTTCACAGCCCAGGCTAATACTCACTGCATGCCTTCGTATGCAATTTGTTATTGCACACATTTGGAAGGACAAACCGGCTCTGGGTTAGTTAAACCTATGCATGTTTAGGCACCAAGTGTAAAGTAAATCTAAATAAACTATTCTTAGACTAAATTGAGAGCATGATACAGGAGTTTGCATTATTTTAATTAAAATCAATTAAGCTCAATTCTGAACTGAATTCAGGGCAACAGTGAGTGCAGGAAGGAGGGAGTCATTCCCAGCTCAGTGATTCGCAGCGGCCTGTGACCGTGACCACTGTCACCTTGCTGTGAGTGCACATCACGGCCAGGCCCAGTGCCTCTGGCTGTGCTTGGAAAATTTCAAGGCAAGAGGCAGAGATTACAAGAAGGAAAAAAACAACCCACAAACCCCCTTAAAACCCCGCCTCTTGGCTTGATGGTCTCCCTTGCTGGCTGCTTCTGGCCTGCTCTGTGGAACAAGTAACAAAACCAAATCCACTTCCAGCAGCAGAAACCAGCGGATACTTTTCAACCCTACAGATACTTTTAAAGAATGGGAGGTAAAGGAATGAAATGGAAAACAGATGATAGACAGAGGCTGGCGAGAACAGAAGGAATGCAGTGCAGGCAGCCTGTTTGTCTCGAAGTAGCTGACATGCATGCCCATGGAAGTGGCCAAGCCTGTCAGCAACAGTGTCTTAAAATAATGGAATAGCAATGCGTCTTTTCTGGAAGGTGCTGAGCACTTTGGCTTCACAGCATCACTGCACAGTGTAGGACCCAGCCCTCAGTAACAGGCATTTCACATAGCCGTGCAGCCAAGGACAAGTGTGGTCCGTGGCATAAGTTTGCACGGGAAGAACCTACAGAATGCAGAATGACATGCCAGTCCCTGGAATGCCTGGTGAGATGGGCACACACATGAGAAACAGCTCTGGGGGTGCGTGAAAGAAGAATGCAGTCAGAAAGCTCCAGTTGCTGTGTTCTGTTTTCCAAACCCCTCTAATACCTGGTTGAAGGATACTTCTAAATGGATTTCCTCTCTGTGTTGAAACATGTATGCAGACTTTCGCATTCTTTGTATCCAGAGCTGTTGTTTTCAAGCCAAAGAGCCCTTCTGCAGTGGGGTTCCCTGTGTTGTACATATTTCATAGATGAGGAGCTGACAATAGCAGATCAATAATGAGAAATGTTCTTCTGCTGACCCCAGATTATATTCCTTAACAAGCAATAGCAAATACCCATGAAACAGCAGCAAAGGGAGACCCCGCAGTGGAAATGGCCATGGGATTCAGATATCGGCACATTCACTAGCACATTGGAAGTGATGTGACGCCTTTGACAGAAACAACGTGGGTGGGTAGAGATCCTCTCTTTGAGGTCCAGGCAAGAAAAGATGTGAGGAAAACACAGGGAGGAGTTTATCCAAGCTCCATACAAAATCCAAGGCAAAATGAGCAGTGTTTGATTACAGCCATATGACAGTGTGACGTGGCTGGCTGGCTGAGTTAGGAAGGCTTTGCTTTGGAAAGACACCACCTGGTTCTTGAATAAGCATAGCTGGAGCATATTGCAGTAAGTACGTAGCTGTAAGTGTGCTAAGAGGCTCATACCACCTTAATAACACTGTGTGTCTACATGGTGATCCCACTCTTAAAGAACTCATGTGAGGAGAATGAGCTGTGATGACAGTTTAAGGCCATTTTTCTATCTATAGCACTGTTTCTGTGTTGGGAGACGTTATGCTGCTACCCCAGGTTGTGTACCTAACTGTTGGTAGAGAAGCTGTCTCTAGGCCAAGCAAACAACCAGCATGAAAAGTGGGTCTGCACTGCAGCAGGGGTGAGCACCAGCCGCTGGGGTGGGCTGCAGCTCAGGGGGCTCCGTCTCTCTGCACTCAAATGCTGTGATTGCAACCCTGGCTTCTGCTGACATCACAGGGAGTTTGCCATTAAAGACAGGAAAGTTCACCCCTAAATTTCTCAGATGGCCTCACCTACATGTGTCTGTCCATCCCGAATTTCCAAAGCCCCTTGGATTGGGTTAAATGGCAGTTAACAGTTAACTTCCCTTCTTGTGCTTGCTCTGCTCCATGTATCTGAGCACGTCACCTGTGCACGACCAGATATTATACCTTGTTTGAACAGAAACAATTAAAACATTGTTAAATGATATAATTTTTATTAGAAGAAAACCAACTGATTTAGGCAAGAAAATTTTCTGTTTACTTTCAAGCTTCTGAGAAGTTACTGACAGACTCTGCAATGTAAAAAAAGAAATGAGCTTCTTCCCAGGACCTTTTATAAAGAGGCCTTGTCCAGCTCTGAATTTAGGAAATGTAGACTATTTTCTGAGTTTCGCAGTGAGGTCAGCCTGTCTGTGATTGCGAGTATCACTAGACTTTGGCACTGTGCTGATTTAAGCCCTAGGGCACACATTTAAATTGTCACATATAGTGTGTCTCATACTGACATCTTCTTCTGCAGAAGTGAAGGATAATACAGCACTTGTGCTGCAGAATAAGACAGTGCTCTCTCCTCAAGCATGAAAATTGTCTGCAAATTTCTGACATGTTTTCCTTGATTGTGGCTGCTAATCAAGGCAAAACCCAAAGTTCATTTTGCTAGGGGATGAACAATGCTTGGCAGTGTAGTGAATGTTAATGCAGTTAATTATTCCTAATGCTGTGTCTGTCCTCTGAAGGGTTCAATATCTCTGGACAAGGCTTGAATGATCCACAGCCACCCTGTGGTTTCACCCAGGGAATATTGCCTCCTCAGACCAGTTTGTAATAAGCTGTCCCTCAGCCTACACTCTACCTCTGCTTTGTGGCAAGTCACATCTATTAGGGTAAAGCTGGGTGGGTGGTTTTAAATAGGCTTTGTTTTGTTACAAAACTGATGGTTATAGTGTGCTTTCTATTGTGTCTGGTTTCTTTACACTCTGTATATAAGCTTTTGACAGTGTTGAGTGGGGAACCTAAAACTAGAAAAAATCCCAAACATTTACATACATGAGGGAATCAATAATGGTATTCCAGGTCCCCATGGTACTCATTATCAGTGGAGCCCAACAGTGATAGGACATGCAATAGGAAAGCAAGCCTTAACTAACTTTTACACTGACGGAATAAATTATCGTTGATAACACCTGTTTGCTGATACACTTCCATCATAACTTAGTAATAGTGAGAGCATTCTTGAAGTTGTGGCTTCTATTAGATCAACTTGGTCTAGAACTTCATGTTGTTCGTTAGGGTCTCTGGGAAATCATTTTAAAATTGTATATTTCTACATGTAAACAATTTCTCTGCTGCTTGAAACAAAACAATGGATGAAAATACTGTTGTTCAAAAGTTGTTGGTACTTGAAAACGATGTTTTGTTTTGTTTGGATGGGTTTTTTTACAGTATATCGGTTTGGGACGGGTCCTGTAAATGGAGAATGTTTGTGTGTTTTACCCTGAATACACTCTCTTTGCTATGATGAGCTTATTAACAGACAATATTTCTTTATCTGAGAGTTTACAGGGATATATCCTGTAGTAGTCCTTTGTGTCATAATTTTACAGCTGTGTTTTTCTTGTTGTTTTTGTTTTGAAAAAGCCAGTGATTTGTATTGCCTTGATTTCAGAAGTTGTCCCCTCAATGAATGTGGGGTTTGTTGGTAGCCAAGCGCAGTTCTACCTTGATCAGGAGCTCCAAGCAAGGCCCTGCATGTAGAGAAACAACACTGAAAAGTGCAGAGTGGATGGGTGGAGCTCGGGTGACTGGATCTACCTCTGCACAATAAGCTGCCTTCTCTGTTCGGCTCACAGCGTGCTTCCTTCAACTATCCTGAACTGAACCAGGTACTCATTCCCAAGATCCTGCTGATGTAACTGGGAATCTCGGTGTAGCAATGGCTTGAGAAGTGAATCCTCTGGGCTGGGTCCAGCCTCCATTAGAACACTCTGACTTTACTAGAATTGCATCCTGGTATATTTTAAAGAATTTTTTGAAATGTTCTGTTAAAAAGTACTAATTTTTTAAAAAGAAAAATATCTTAAGGGATCTCAGACATCCTAGAGGAAATGTTATTGAAAGTTCTCATACAGAACTTTAAAGGAAAAAAAAAAGTTTTCTTCAGCAAGAAGCCATAGTTAAAAATTGGCTTCAAGGAATAGAGAATGATTAATGAAGTTCCTCTTATTTAGTGCACTAAGCCTCCTTGAGATTTAAATGTCTGCTATGGAAAATGTCCACAATTTGGAGTGAATTATTTATAAAAGAAATTAGGCAACATACAGGGCTTGTGGTTTCTGTTCAGCGCAGAAGATAAAAAGCTTCTAGATTTTAAAATTATTATTATTTTATTTCTAAGTCTATTTTTCTTACTGAATTCTTGACATATGTACTGTTAATTAGGCAGTAATGATTTTCTTTCATTTGCACTGCAAATTACACCAATAATTATGCTTTTATTCACAGAATATATTTTAACTGACCTTGGGTTTAGTGTAGAATACGAAATGAGAAAGAATTGTTAAGTTCCAATTGACGCTTTGAGATTCCTAGGGAATTCTGCTTTTGTTAAGTTTTGAATTTTAATTTTGGAGACACCAACAAAGGTATACAACAGAAAGGTTTTAACTAAATATATTGCTTTGACAGAAGTCACTGGGTTCTACAATTAATTCTCACCAGTAGATCAATGTACTTCATAAGCTGCAAGTCATTTTGACAAGATGAAACAAATACAATCGTTAGTGGAATCCTGATAATTTGGAACAACGGGCTGTGAAACTAGGTCAGTTTACATCTTCTTTGAAATATTTTTTCCTCCGTGGTATTTCATACTTGACTAATCTTGATAATGCACTTGGCATCTTTGGTGACTGATCATATGCTAATTTAAACTCACATTGTAGGTGTAAATTCAGAACAAGACGGGGAGATGTTTCAGCATGATGACAAAAAAAATTTAACATGTGAATTTGACTGAAATATTTTTCTGTTAAAATATCTTTTTTTCTAGCCTGCACAATGTAAAGGGAATCTGATTTTTGTTTGGAGATAGGTACTTTAATAACTTATAGTTTCTTTTTCCTGTCTCAGTGAAATACTGTATTTGACTTTTTAGGGCAGGTTACTTGGAAGAGCTGCTCATCCAAACCACGACAGGCAGCTGCTGGGAGTGCTTCTCTCAGGAGCGTCTATAGTAATTTATTGGCCCCAGTCCTGTTCCTACTGACGTCACTGATAAAACTATTGTTGACTTCAGTAAGAGAAGTATGAGTTCCATTTTCTTCATAGGTTGCTATTTAGATTTTATAATATTTACTGGAGCATATATGCAACTTTAGGTGTTTCCTACTCAGTTCTGTAGAAATCTTCCATTAGGAGAGTGTATAAATCTGCCATGCCCTTCTTCATATACTGCTTATCCTCCTTCTTTACCATTTCTTCACCATAGATGGCTCATAGACTTTCAGAGGTGAAGAAAATGTTTATAAAGGCTTATTGTGCAGGAAGGTTACTGACAATTGCTAGTATGCTGTAAATGGTTTTGGAAAGTAAGAACTTCTTTTTTTGTTTCCCGTAAAAAAAAGCATGATTCAAGATCAGTTAACTGTTTTCCTGACTCACTGATATATTCTGTCTGTCTGCCTCTCTCTCTTTTTTCTTTTTTCTTTTTTTTTTTTTTTTTAAGGTGTGAATTTGGTGAATATTTGTTAGGCGAGGTGCTTGTGAATAATAATAATAATGAGAGAGTGCCTGGGGTGTAGTGTATGTTTACAAAGGGACAAATAATATATAAATACAATATTTGGAGGGGTTTGGACTTCAGGTCCTGTCTTATGTTTTGCACTAACTATGTAATTATTAATTACCACTTTGGGGGAATAGAAAAAAGAGCAGTTTAAAATTAGTACCGTCTAAAGAAGAAGAGACTTATTGACACTTTTTTTTTTTGTAGTAAGCCTGAAATATTAAACCTATAGGACTTGAACTAGCTTCTTAAGTTAGCTTTTCAGAGGTGCTGAGCACTGACATCTCTCTTTGCCCCACACATGAATCTGCAGAACGCTTGGTAAAAAAACACAAAACAACACAAACCCTGCATAGGGGGTAAAGTCAAACTAAAATCCATAGACTAGGTATAAATCTCTTGTCTTCATTTTCCAGCCTTTTTCTCGATGAGTGTTTTTCCATGTGGCGTAAAATGGCACCTAAGAGACATAATAAGGATAAATCTAGGGCAATGTAACAATATTTATTATCCTTTGTAACACAACAGTAAGAGTTGGTGGTTGCTCAGAGACAGGTTTGCAGATCACACTGTTTCTGGTAGGCTTACAGTCCAGAGAGACCAGAAACAATCCAGCTCAGTAGGTTATGGCCTTTCCAGAATAATTTCACTCTGTAGAGATTGAATAGTGGAATATCAGCAGTCACCAATGCCCTTGGGAGTACCTTATTAAGGACAAAATACTGTTAGTATATTATCAGATTTGGAAATAGTAGTAAATAGCATACTAAGTTGTAATTTTCTGGTGTTATGATGATATAGCTGCAACCTGATCATGCCCCTTTTTGTAGATTTGCTGGCTTTCACAGTTGAATTTTTTGTGAGTCTCCTGGGACTCTGGCTAGGTACAAACCCTCTCACTTAGCACCTGCATGGAAGTCTGATTCTGTAACCAATTACAAGTTCAATATAGCAACCGTCTCTGACTGTGTGCCTGCTTGGGATACTAGCATGCAAATAATAATAGAATGTAACTAAGAGCAAAGAACTTGCTTCCATTGCTGGAAGCAGGGTTTTTTGTTTTGTTTTGTGGTTTGGTTTTGGGGCTGGCTCTTTGTTTGTTTTTGTGGGCTTTTTTCTTCTTTCTTTTTTTTTTTTTTTTAAGAAAGTGAAAAAAAGATACTTTCCTAAACAGGTATTTTAAACCTCTCAAATTTTACTGGAATACCAATACCTCCTCTCACTACTCCTCGCACTTCAAGATTTTCCACTGTTGTGTGTTGTCCCACATATTTACCGAACATTTGTATTTCAGCCAAAGGTATGTGTGCGCACTAAGTGGAGTGCAAAAGTGTTGTGAGCCATTGTTTTGCACAAAGAGAAAAACCCAGGTGCTGTGCTGTATTTTCAGATACAGCCCAAGCAACACAAGCTCATATGAAAATGAAAGTCTTTGAAATGTGAATGGGTTTCTTTGGGTGTCATTGTCCTGGCTGCAACTAAACGTCAGCTAGGCACAGATGTGTGGGGTGGGGGGGGCTGCACTTTGACGACTTCTCGTGAGGGTTTCTTTTGGCAGGCTAGGAAAAATTGCGATGTGAATAAAGGGAACTTGTTTAGTTCAGATGAAGACTCTATTAATGAGCCCCATTATCCCTATTTTTGGAGAGTGTTAGATTTTTTCTTAAATATATACAATGCTGTATTATTTTTTATTACAGCAGCATTCACTGGTCACTTTTATCTTTGTGTGTGAATTTCTAATTATACATGTTAGACAAGTGATCTTTACTGTAAATAGTAATGTGGTTTTCTTTCACTTGATCTGTCTGCACTGGATTCTGTTTCATTGTTCGCTTTCTTCATCACAGTGTCTTGCTTATTTTATCTTTCAACAGACATTTCTTTAAACCCTCTCGCATGGTCCTCCCCTCCCCCTTGTGACTTTTTGAAAAGGGCTTTATCTGAGCAGGCAGTTTCATTTGTCTTTTGATCTATTTTTTGATGGATGTGTGTTCATTTCTGGTAGTAAGCCCAATACTGAAATCCTTATTCAAGGCCAAAGTGGAGGGGCTTGACAGTGACTTCTGGGTAAGGCTCTTACCTATGATTTCCTAGAGCAACTGTGGAACTTGGGGACCAAAGATGTTGGTTACTTAATTGTGAGGCTTTCAAAGGTTTTTCAGGGAGGATGCTAGCAATCTCCAAAGTTTCAGGTGATTTCTCTTGAGAGCTAAACAATGGAAGCATTGGTAAGCACCAGCTACTTCTGGAAATCTGAAGTTTTCACCCTTTGGGCACACTGCAAGAGGGAGCACTTCCCTTGCTCCGGTGCATGCATTGGATCTCTCTCTGCCTGTGCAGCAGCATGGTTAGACTGCATGTGAGAGCAAAGGGGGCTTGATGCCTTCTGACAGTCCCACTGTGCCTCATCGTTCAGCTCTTTCTTCCACGTCCTTATTAAAGTCTTCTCAAGAGCAGAGAACATGAATAAAGGCAGAGGCTGGCCCAGAAAAGTAAATCGAAAGGTTTGTAAACCCAAGTACTCCTGACACCAGCTTTGGGAGAGGTAATACAAATTCTGAAACCAAACAGATCACTTACCTAGTGGGAGATAGTAAGTAGGGAAAACTAGCAATTATTCAAACCTAAGACCCTCCCCGCATCTCTAAACCAAAATAAAAGTGATTTGCAGAGATGACCAGTGACTGGAAATTCAGGTATTTGTTTTGTTCAGACTATTTTTCTGTAGGTCCTCAGATGCAAAATCAAAGTCAGATCCAGTTCGCCTGTACAAATGTGAGTGACTTAAACCCAGCATTTGTATGTTAAACAACTTGTTTAATATAGTATTAGCATTCAGAGAGTCACAATGAGGCTTTGAGGTTAACATCCCATTAAGATGAATGGGAGATGTTCATACCTCAGGCTGCAGATTCAACAAGACAGCAGAGCAGTGATTTACATAGTGAAGGCTATATCTTGGCAAACCAGAAGGGCTGCAGACATCATTTTTCTAAAGGGGAGCTTCGATTCCAGTGAACACATTACAGTCTGCAAAAGGCCCCAGATCAGCAGAGCTGCTGGAGCTGGATAGCCGCTGGCTGTAACTTTAAACTGAAAGACATCAAATGGGCTTTTCACTATAGAAGTTGAGATCTCAGCCAGGTGCTCCCCACTCCTGTCTTGAGACTCCCTTTGCTTCCCCTCACCCCCTTTCTCTCAGAACTGATTTTCTGATAGAAAATGTAGGACGAGGATTTGGTGACCTTTACTGACCTCAATGTTATGCACATTTTTGTTGCCTTTTTTAACCAGTATGTCTCCCTATTTGTGCTTAATCTTTAGATTCCTCCTTTCTTCCATATGTTTTTTATTCTCTCTTATGTTGATGTATTATCACATTAATTCCTTTCCTTCCTTAGCGCCACATTTTTCCCCACAGGACCTCTTCTGCTTGTCTGTTTTCTTGCTTGCTGTCCCTGCTGTCTGGCACGCTATAATTTTTTTCTTACTCACTGTCCTCCTAAGTAGCTCCTCTTTGGACAGCCATATGTATGGATGTGCATTTTCTTTAGATAAGCTCTCCCCCAAAACAGAGTAGGGCCCTCCTGCAAATCCCAGGATGCTTCTGCCTTGGGCACACAGAGGGGCTAGACAGCCTGGATTTTGCAGTAAGTTCAGATCGCAGCCATTGTGTCCATGTGTTTGCAGCTGAAAGCCTTCACAGTCTTTCTAGCGCACGCCGGCTGGATTTGGGCACCAGTCTGGAGTGCAAATGAATGTGGCTGCATTTTAGTTCCAGTTGGTTACATTGCAAAACCAAAGCGTTGCCGTTTGGCCTGGCTGGGGATTCAACAGCGACTGGGAAGGGATAGCAGGGGCACAAATACAGAGGTGCATTTGGCAGGGATGAGGCCTCCCCAGCAGCAGCTGCTTGTGCTACGCTGCAGATATTGCTTATGTCTTTTGTCACTGAAGTCACTCGGCTCTTCTGAGTAATTATTAGAATTATCAGCTTGTAACAACCGAGCCTAAATGGATTTTTTTTTCTTTTTCTGAAGGACTTCTAACTGCTTGTGAATTTCGCTTTGCAGTAATGCATGCATTTTTCACTAGTCCAGCTTGTGTAATTAATTAATCAGTCATGGATGAGACATAGAACTTGAAGCTTTTGTTTATCTGACAAATATTGCAACGTACCTTGATTTCTTAATTTTTTCTCTTTGTAGTACCTCAGTAGAGCCGGAATGAGGGTCACTCACTTTATTAATGACTGCCTGTTGCATTGCTTTCAAAAGCTCAACCATCAGTGTATGTCACACAGCCATGCATTTTCAACTCGATGTAGTTACTGTTTAATAAGCTTCATTTTCTGTACCACTAGCTCGTGTTCTGTAGTGTTAGTTTCCCAAGCACGATACTAAGCAATTTTAGGAAATGCTGATACAACTGTAGCAATTTTCCTCAATTTGTTCCTGACAAAGAACTCGCTTCAAAATTGAGTTGGCTTCCTTTTTGTTCGAAACACTGGTAAACACAATTAGCCTCATTAACCCTGGTTTCTGTTTCATAACAGAAAATTAGCCTACAATCACTGGTTTGCTGGAAAGCACTGTTGTAATTAGTCCTCAACAGTCTGATATGAAAATCCATCGTCTTTTTAATTTCTCTGACATGTCGGTGTATACAGAAAACATGCCTGATTTCTCACTTGTCTTGGGGATTGAGATAAAGTCAAGGACCAAGTCCTCTGCTGGCTTAGAGTGCTGTCGAACACTTTGGACAAAGATCTGTCAAGAGTGTCATAGATGCATTGGTCCCACTGTGTTTGTGGTGATTTCTGGAGGTCCTCTCTACCTCTGCAATTTTGTGGGGTTCTGACCCTTCAAAGAGCATGGAGACCCAAACAAGGACCATTTAAATTCTGACCTCACCAACTGAATGCTTTTCCTTAATAGTCTTCCCAAAATGCTGTGTTATTCCAGGTTTATGCCAGAGAAGAGCTTTGCCTTGGTCCAGCTCTAAAAACGGTAGTGGCACTGAAGCCATGAACTGGACTGACTTAAAGGTGAATCAGACTAATTATTCTTAAACCTCAGTAGGTAATCTGAAATTGGTTAGTTGTGAGAAATTTATCATCACCTTTAGGACCTGCATTGCTCCAGTGAATACATCAAGGATTGTGATTATGTTCTCATGAAACAACTAAGTTTTTCAAGACCGTTATTCCAGTCAGAGAGGAAAGCTGTAGGTCGTGTGGATTGCTAAGCCATTAGCTAGTACACACTCTTAGAGGTTCACAGGAGTAGTGCTGCTGCAGGGCAATATGTACTAGAGCAAACTACTGTGAACTGGTCTCCAAATTGTATCATGCTTTTACCCAGCCACTGCAGAGCAGAAGTAGAGGAACTGTCTGTATACCTGTGTGTGTAGAAGTGTACCCAAGAACTCCTCTGGAAATTTGGGTACATCACTTAGGCCAACTTGCATTTCCCTGTGAAATGGCTGGGATTTAAGTAAATGCAGACCTCTGTTTGCATTAGGAATTTGAAGATGACCTTAATTATTTTGAATTCACCATACCTCTTGTCATCCAGGAAAGAGAGATGGTAATTGCCTACCTCTGGATGTATCATGAGTGTCTTCAGCAAAAGATGTTGTATAAATGCTTACTATCATTTTAGTGAAAGTCAACAGAAATTATTTGTATAATTACAGCATCTTAATTCTTGCATGTGGGACAGAGGGCAGGTTTAGAAATGCTTCTAGGGCTGCTTGCACAACAGAGCTGAAGACTGAATTGTGTCATTTGTGCAGGAAAGGGACTATCCCACAAATCTCTAGCGCCTAGTGAAATCTTTGCCTAAGGGACATTTTTCTCCTGTATTAAATGTTCCTCTTATTTCTCAATTGTTCTCTCTGAATGCATATGGCACCCTGGGGGTATCTCCATTTGAGTGATCTCAATTGCTTCTGTGTCCATTTGGGCGCCAGGCTAGAGGGCTGTGAAGTGAAGCTGAGCTATTCTATCTTGATATCTGGACTGCAAATGAGGAATTCTGTAATTCAAGTTCAGGTCACTACATATGTTTGTTATTAAGTTCTTAAATAACCAAATAGTAACTAAATAAATGGTAATTTAATTTATTAGGTGCTCAGAGCATTTATAGTCAAAATGCTAGGCAAATTAATATGAACTTGCTTATTCCACAAAGAAACATAAAAGCATTGACAAAAAGCAAAGCCTTTAAACACCATCTTCATTCATGCATGAGGCACCCTGTGTGCAAAATGATAGTGTTAGGAATGTCAGCCTATCAAGCAGTCTAATTGGCCAAACTACTTAAGTGCCTCGCCATATAGAAATGGTTTTAACATTTTCTTTGCCACCGTTTAGCTCCTCCAAAGTATGCCTGAGGTTTACTGTACTTACAGCGTATTAAAGAGTTTTCTTAGGCCTCTGCTTGAAGATCTGCATGACGTGTTGAGCTGTGACCTAACACTTCATCTATCTGAGAGCCCCAAGGCACATACCTGCCTCAGAAACCTGATCATGGGGGACCTCTGGAAGTGGTCCATGGATGGGACATGGCAATCGCTCCCACTTCTCCTATTCCAGTGTGGCATGAAGGCAGGTTGGGATTTGGAGCTCCATATGCCCCTGTGCCAGCACAGCTAAATTGTCAGGCATATGAAACAGCCTCATCACATAAGCAGTAGGTGAAATGCTCAAATACCAGAGGTCGGCTGAAAACATGCCACAAATTACAGGAAGCAAGGTGAGCAGGTGGTACTTCAGGCCCTGCTAGCAAAGATGCATCAGTGAACGTGTGGTCTGAGCAGTGTTCAGGCAGGCATCCACTCCTGGTGAAGGAAGCACATCCTCCCTGGGTGTGCAGTGGGGGAATTCCCACCGCACAGTCTGCAGGGGTGAAGACTGCAGAGCAGAGATGACAATTAGACCTTCATGAGTACTGATTTCTATGTTGTATTCCCAGCTTATTCACTGATTTTTTGTGATGAACAAGGATAAATCATCCAGACCATATGAATCAATTTACTCTTCTGTAAAATGATTATACTGGTAGTTTCTGATTGCCACACTGTGCTGCATGTCTGTTTGAGGGATGCCTTGAGATGCTTGCATGAACATTGCTATATAAAGGCAAAGCACTATCATCAAGCGTGCGTTTCAGAATAGAGTCAGACTCTGCTGGGGAACAGTTTACTGTGCTTGCATACACAGACCCCATCTCAGCTTGTATTTGTCATCATGTGTTTGTCCATCCTCCTTTCTTTTGTTTACTTTCTTTGGTTATTTCTCGCCATATTCACCCTAACCTGAAAAAGAAGAGATTAGGTTAGATTATTTCAAACATCTGCAAATGTAGTAGAATGCCCAAGGGGCATTTTTGGCATTAATGCTCTGTGTATTTTGTTTGGGTAATTAAGCATAGAAAAGTCACCTTGTGTTCTAACAGGAAGCATGGAGAGATGAGGGAGAGAAAACCTAAGCTGTGCAAAAACATTTTAAGGAGAAAGCATCAGCATCTGACAATATTTCTTATTTTTCCAGTGTTCCCCAAGCTGCTGCAATACAATGATTCCAACCCTACATCCATACATTTAGTTTTCAAAAGCTAAATAAAGTATGAGATTGAATAAAAGGTAAGGGCTAGGCAGCTCAAAGAGGGCACACTGTTGACAGCCATTTGGCAATGTTTGTCCTTTGGGACAAACATCCAGATGAGGTTTGTTCAAAGCACATCAACCAAGGCACTTTGTAACTCTTTCAAGGAGAGGACACATGAGGAGGTCCTTTTCTTGTCATGTGCTTATGAATATCCTGTCCTTAAATTAAAAAAAAAAAAAAATTTTAAAAAAGGAATGAGAACAGTGGGTAGAGTTTTATTATGAAATTCCTACCGTTTTTGCCTGAAGCCTTTCCCATCTCAGAGATGCTACTCCCTTTCTCACTTTGCTCCCTGTGGTTTTTTGTTTGCAGCTTAACTCTGCTCATTATTCATCTGGTGAATGCTTCCAGTGCAAGTCACTGACTATACTCGTAGGTGAGCTTGGTCTACCTTGTAACATCCAGAAATCCATTCCTGAATTACGAACACTGAGAAGGGACTCAGCTGTTGGCTGTTGTTCCTGCAGCGGCTCCGGGGTGTGAAGCAGGGCCAGCTGTGAGCTGTTGTGTGCAAACATAAAACCTGCCTTTCCCTGAGACTCTTTCAGCATCAGAGAGACTAAAATAGCATAAGAATGGTTTCTTGAGGATGATCTCCGTTCCACAGTACCTAAGACTGGTAGGTTATGTAGATTTCTGCTTCATGTAGAACAAATGAGTGCAATGGATGAATGTAATAGGAACCCATTTTTCTGCTCCTGGTTCTCACACAATGTATTTAAAATTCACTCTTAGAAGATCTCCCCACCTCATCTATGACTGGGCGGGGACGATGACACTGTGCGTGCTATGCAGAGCTGTAATTTATTCTTTCTTCTTGTGACCTGGAGTTCTTTGAGTATTTTTGCCCTTTTGTGGAAAAAGTAATTCTCTCTCCCACATCCATTTTTATAAACACTTGGGTAAAGATTTCATTTCAGTTTTCCGCAATCTGTTTCTTCTGTTACTTAATAACCCTGGCAGTCTCTTAGATGCCCTGCTGACATGTTGCTTCTTATATACTTGAAACTCTTGTCTTTATTCCTTGAAATTCTTTTTCCACTTTCCCCTTCAGCCTTTCCTAGCCAAGTTTTATTCTTTTAGCCTTTTTCCTGTGCTTCCTTGTCCACCTCTTGTCTCAAGTGCCTGTTTCATAGCTTTTAGTTACATAGGCATTCGTTACTCTTTTTGAGTCCTTTCTCCCAGTGATTAACTTCACTGGATTGCCTTCATTCTTCTAAACCTGCTGACTCACAAAATACTCAGCCCATTTTTGGCTTTTCCAAGACCACATAGCAAACCTAACAGTAAGGAAATAGTGAAAGCTTGGTGAATGTTGTCTGTCTAAAGGAAACACCTTCAGAAGAATTGTCAGTGTTTCAGCAAGCAGTAGACCCTTTGTGGTGCTTGTCCTCAGTGAAACTGCTGTGATGTTTAAAGCTAAGCTACAGCCCTTGTTCTTAAGGACATATGGTGGCCCTTGTTCCTAGGGCTTGGCTGCTCTCTGAACGAAATGGGAGCAATGTAATTATCTGAATTACTTTCATAGCAAACCCACAATTTTCCTAGAGAGTTTTATTTCTCAAAACCTGCTTCTCCTCCCTCTCTCTCTCTCTCATGAGATGTTCTTCTTTGAGTCTGAGAGTGCACCTATTGACTATGGTAAGACAGAGCTTCCATTTGGCCTCATTTCACCACTCTGTTTCAGCCTTAGCCTTTTCCCTTTGATTTCTGGGTCAGCTTCTGCTTGGTATGCAGTGTCTTGCCTGAAGTTCTGAGCATCCTGTTTCACTGTGATCTGGGTACTTTAGTGTCTCCCCTGATCAGGCCTCTGTATGTGTTTGCAGGGCCATCGTTTGACTGCACTGCTTTGCGCAAAAGCAAAGCTGGAAATTCCTGAGTTAAAAATGCCACTATGGCTTCTTTTTGTTACTTTATTCTCTTAAAAGCTGTCACAGTGGGCCACAAGCACACTTTCCAGCAATGGGGGTAATTAAGCATGGTTTGGGGACTTGAACAGTGCTTCTGCTTACCACGTAGGAAAGACTAAAGGAGGATGGTAGTATTTTCACAAGCCATCTGAAAGCCATTCTATAGTCTCAGGTGAGATTACCACCTCTTCTGATTTTCAGTTTAATTTTTGGTGGCAGCAGCTGTAATCTTGGAAGAGGACAGGATGAAACAACAGACTGAAATTACAGGGAAGCAGAAGGAGCCTCCAGTAAGACACAGTCCTGACTGAAAAATCCTTTACATCTAAGCCTCTGACACTGCAAGTTCAGAGCAGGAGAGAAGAGGAGGCAGCAAGCCAGTGGTTCAGGCTGATAGAATTTAGTTTTACAGGAAGGAAAAAACCCCATTGTCTGTGACCACATAATCTTGCACGGTGTGTAATGTTTATAAAGAACAGGGGGTCACATATGGCTGGCTGTCAGCAAGAAACAGCAAGCTTGAATTAGCATTAAAAAAGCTGAGTACTTAAAAATAATATAACTATGTGTAACAAAAGTAAATGGTTTCAGCTGTGATAAGAGAACAGTCTTTCCTTCCTTCAGACTTGGCTCTATGTTTCCTTCCTTAATTTCTTCTGTCTTGTTAAATTATTTATAAAATACATCCTGGTATTGAAAGGGTAGGGCCTAAAGCAGCCAGCTTCTTTACTAGCCTTGTGGTCAACATTTAACAAACGTTTAACTTAGATCTGCAAATGAAAAATTTCTGCAGCTCTTTTTAAGTATTGCCACATCTGAGGAGGTGTTCAGGTTAGGAACACAGAGAGCTGTAATGCAAACAACTCATTTTGGGACAATTTTAGAAGGCCACGTTATTCCCTTACTAGCCTCAACAGCCCCCATACTCTGGTTGTAGGATATTAGGAATGGGAACAAGAGCTGGCTATAGATAACTAGGGCGGGCTTTGACTGTGTGGGATACTTGTATGTAGGAAAGAAAGAGCTAGTTCTCAAGGAAAGAAAATGAGGCCAGTAAGAACTGCAGGCTTCCCTCTTCATCTTCTGCTGCTTCCTGGGGGTTAGGGGTGTCAACCTACAATGCTGTATTTTAACACTGACTGCTGATTATTCAAGTGACTATCAAAAAAAATTACACTGCTGCAAAGAATATACTGAAGATATAGTGCCCAGAAAATGCCATGCACTTCAACGGGGAGCTTTTGCCAGAGAACAAAAGGCCTGGGGCTGGAAGAAAAGACAGAAGGAAGTGTGGAGCCTGCGCTTCTCTGGGGGAAGAAAATCCATTAATTTATATTGATTATATCCCTAAAGCATCTTAAAATATTTTTTCCCTCTTGTTGAAATCTTGCTGCTTCAAAGTCATAGAGGAAAGGGGGGGAGGGGGGAAATGAGGAAGAGCGAGGCAATGGTAGCTTTATAAGGAACAGAGGAGAGTAAATACAGCTTGCCCACCCTTTCTGTTCTCTGTCCTGCCTCCCACTTATCTTGTTGCTACTCATGGCAACCCAATACCAGAGGCTTGTGCAAGCTGAGGATGACAAAGGGAACTGGAGTGGAGGGTGGGTGGTGTGGGACAGCTGAGGGGTTGCTTTCTCATGGCTGGGGCTGAGCTTCTGAGCAGTCTGCCAATGATGGCCAAAGCCCATTTAGAGTAGAAAAGGGCTTTCTCCTCTCCACTGGATTTTCTCAATCATTCATCGTTAGTTTTATTGATTAGAATAAATTGTCATTATTAGGGAAAGTCATGAAAACAATGTTCTATTGAGATAGCAGCTAGGGAAAGCAATAAAAGAAGCAGCTTTGCAAGCCCAGTCTGACAACTGGAGTGGGGAGATAGCTCCCACATCGACAGGAGCTGCTGAAAAGGCTGTTCCACACCACTGCCCCCAACCTTCTCACACTTACTCACTCCTCACCTTGTGTCCATCTCCTCCTCCCTGCTGCTCTTTCCCAGAGTCTCTGAGCCTGGAAGATTTCTGACCATACATTGGATCAGGGTGAATTCTGGGAGCCCTGGGAGGGAGGCCTCTGACTGCTTGTTCTCTTTCTGCTGGTTTACCTCGTGGCCTTTTCTTCCTAACAGGGCAGAAAGGTGAGGAAGAGGGACAGAGAGAGGGAATCTCCTGCAGACTGCCCGGGGCAGTGTGATTGCAGCTGTCCCTGGCCACATCAGAATGGGCAAGTAGGTGACAGGTCTGGTCTGCTCTGTTAGCATTGCTTGGCAGAGGGGAATTATGTTATCTTGAACAAGGCAATAACCCTTTGTTTAATTTTAACATTTCAAAAGTGTACTGTATCTATGTTACACATTTGCAGGGAGTTAGAGTCTGCTCACGCAGAGCCCTGCCTCCTCCAAATGTGATGATCAGGACACATTATTCGAGTGTGGTGTGATGGTAGATGGCAGCAGTTGCTACATATTTTCTTACAGAAAACAAGAAAATGTGGGGAAAAGAACTTCATTTGAAATGTGGGGAAAAGAACTTCATTTGAAACACAATTCACTAGAATGTGAAATGGGCAATATTTTAATCCCATTTTCTGTTAACTTTGCGGTGACTTTAGTTACACGCTTCACTGGAGAAGTAGAAGGTTTGCATCTAGTTTGTATACTGGCTGACCAGTGTGCCTCCAGTCCTGGCTCTTCCCCACAGAGACAGTCTGCAGTGGCTTTGTTATCTGTCTCATCCCTCCTCCTCCTCCCCACTTTTGTCTTTCCTTTCCGGCAGAGCTCTGGAAGCGCCTGCCAGCCCAGCAGTTAGCCTGCCCCGCGCCGCTCCCCCAGATGCCCTGCTCCCCTACCTCCACATTTGGTTCACCCAGTTGAGACTAGGGCCTTGGCATGCGTTCTACCCTGGGCTGTGTATTTTTCTCCATGGTACTATTTATTGCATATTCTTTCTTTCCCAGTTCATTATTTATTCAAGCATGCAGTTCACATCCTCCCACAGTGGGGATTAACGAAGGGTCCTGCTTGGTAAATGGGAGGGGTTTTTTACCCATTTACTTTTTATCTGCGGTGGTTCTTTCATTGCTGAAGTCACTATTTCTGGCACTGCTGTGATTTCCATGCTGTGATCTTGTTCAAATGAACTCCTTGATACTCTTGTGCCTCTTCTCCAAGTGATAGGCATTGTCCATAGCTTGATGTGTTGTTTTTCAGTCAGCTCCAGCTATGAGTTCCTTGCACATTTCTGCTTTTAGTCTCTTTTTTTGTGGTAGTTTATAGTCTCTCTCTTGCCTGCAACAGAAGAGGACTGTCCTCTCCTCATCAATTCTGGTCTGGACGGACTGAATTCCTCTGCTTGACAAGTTCAAATGGCTTTCTCAGAAGCGGCCCTCACAACTGAGAGTGGTGCCTTGCTATTGTATTGGTCCAAAATTTCCCTCTGTTGCCAGAGGCCTCTTTTGCAGATTGTTTCTAAGCATATCTCTGAGATGTTTTAATCTTTCTTGGTTACAGCTCTGCTCCTGTCTCTGTATTACCTCTCCTCACTCAGCCTTCTTTGCCCAGATTAAATGAGAACTACAAAAATGTCATCTTCTTCAGGACTAGCCCTGGCCCAAAAAAAGTTCCCCGCTCTGACAGTTGCTCTTTTTTTGGCAGCCACATTACTGTCTGCAGCACTTTTTAAACCTTCTCCAGTGGTATCACACATTCCCAGAGAAATTCCAACTCTGACGGCACTTATAATTGCTTTGTTTTTTCACTTTATGTCTTATCTTGTTTTACTCCAAGTACTTTGTGTTGTCCTGAAGTCACCCTGAAGCAAAGAGGGTGGCAGGGATTTGCCTCATTCAGTGTCCAAGCTCTAGCAGCCTGGCATGGTGTAACATGAGAACTGGCATAAATGGAAAATCAGTTTCAAATGGCTCATGCCAGCGCACGTAGGAATGTGTTGACTGCAGACAGTGTGTTGTGTGGATTGCACAGATAAGCATATTCCCTGCTATACCATCATTCAGTGCACAACCTGCCCTAAATGCACGTATCTGCTCCTTTACAGATGGACTTGTTCTTAGTGCAGTTCTGTTTTCTATAATGACCTATAATGTGTTCACCATCTTTTTGATCTGTCCTTTTCTAGCTAAATCTGTCTCAAATATACCATACACCACAGGCATGTCGGAAAGTCAGATGGCTCTATAAGGGCTCCTCACCAATTAAAAAATATCCCCTGTGAATGAATACAGTCAAGTGCTGTAGTTTGACCCCCCAATAGATTCTTTTCCTGCAGCACATCCACTTGTTAAAGCTGCTGATTGTAAGAGTGGAATGCCTTTCTGTAGAAATTAAACTACCACTGAAGAGTCCTTTGGTGGGGGACATTCACCTCTCTCCACAAACAGCCCAAGCAATTGAGGAGGGCTGGAATTCACCTGCGGAAACTAAAAGCAGCTTCTCTACAGGTGTTGTTCCAATTTAGAGACTGAAATAATGGCCTCTGGCCCCTGCCCTACGTGGAAGGATAATGTGGGAGTTTTGGGCCAATGGATTTGCATACGTGGGGAGCCAGCATGGAGAAGAATAATACAGAGCTTTGTTAAGTACCTCCTTTTCTTGACCGTAGCTTGACAGGCTGTACCTGTTTACCACTACAGTTCGCATTTTCTTACTTGGTAATATCTGGAAGGCTGTACCAAGTTAGAAATCCTCAAGCTGGCTCTGAGAAGGCTTGTACCTATACATTGCTAAACTGCATGCAGGTCTGGAGTCAGGTCAGTGCTGACTGAACGAGGAGTCTCTGCAGCACCCTGCCTTGTGGGAGAGGTGCAAGCCTGCTGTGTCCCATGCTCGCTATGCATCCCTTGGCTGCTCTTAAAATGTAAGCAAATGTCACTGCATGGCAATGAGACAGCAGACGCTGGTGAACAAGTTAAATTCCACTGAACCAGCAATGATACGCGTGATCTTCTACCTGGCCCAGAGTGGTTCACAATTGGAGCTATTCTCCCTTGACAGCCCTGAAAAGAGGACTAATGCCTACTGCTGATTGCCAGTGTTTTTTGACAGCAAAGCGAATAACTTTTTAAAGACAATGACTTGTTTACTTTTCACTGAAACTTGGAGATATTTCATAATAGAATTTGAGCAAATTTACCAGATGTTTCATCCCACTGTGCTTTTCTGGCAGGTCTACAAGACAGAATGCTGACTAAGGCTAATAAATCAGGCTGCGTATGAAAGGCTTGGGGAGAGAATACAATATATATGCCTGAAACCATAGGAATATCTTAGCCCATCGATCCTTGGGAATTCCTGATGTTTCCTGTGCTTTTCTTAGAGACTGATCTCAAATACAGGAGGGGAAGGGGGTCCTGTTCTGTTCTTGTAGCCTATGGTGAGACACAGCTTTGTCTAACAGCACTCCTTGTGCTGGCATTGGAGATCATAGACATAAAAATGATTAATACAATTCTATAGTCAGGCAATTATCTATCCAGCTGGGAGAAAATGGGAAATAAGAGTTTAAGGTGCATTCAGAGGCTGGCTGTGACCCAGCAAAGTACTGTATTGCTCTACAAAATAGTATTCCCTTCCTCATCCATCTCCTTCTCTTTCATCCCCCGCCCTTTTGCTTTGTTCAGTCTCTACTAATCTCTTTGCTTCCTTGCTGCCCTATCCAGCAGAGCTCTGCAGGTTCCCTTGGAATCAGGAAATAAAGCCACCTGTAGAAGAGTCTCTTCTTTTAGGGCCTCGCACTGCATGTGTTAACCACACAAAACTGCTTTAAAAAACATTTCTACTCCCCTTTTAGCGACTCTTACAGTACCTGGTTTTGTTTCCTGACCATTGTCTTTACAAGATTGTGCCATTCAGTCTTCTTTTGGCCTGGTCACCTGCTTTCTTTTCTCTACTCTTGCTTTTATTGTCTCTTACTGTACTTTTGCCAGCTCTCTAGATATTTCCCTCCTTGTCTGTCTCCTCCCTACATATCAGGAAAAAGCAGATGAAGTTTCCACACCATCTTCCAAGCAGAGGAAGCGATACAGGAAATGCTATTCCTGTTTGTCTGACTGCAGTCGGAAAACATATATCAAACTCTTCACTGAAGCCCTCACCAGCCCAGCAGCACTTGTGCTAGTGATACCTGGTTCGCTATCGTGGAAGAGGCTTTGGGTGACAGCATAGCATCATGTCACTCTACCCTTGCTTGGAGTGACTTACTTAACATGCCCCTGAAATCCCTCTGCGGCTGAAGGCCATGCTAGCTGCAGGGCGTGCAGTACTGCTTCTCCTGTATGGCAGTTTTTGAGGATTCTCTTACCAGGGTGACTGTGGTACCAAGCAACTCCCCTTTCAGTCCAGGAGATGTAAGATCAGGATACTGAAACATAGCTAGTATTTTTCAAATGGGGACACACGGACCCACAAAGAACAGATTGCCTTTGAATAAAGTCTGTCCATCCAAATAGCAGTGTCCGGTGAAAAAAAAGCCAAGTTTTTAAATCACAATCATATTATTTATGCAAGTTGTATTATTCTGTGCATTGCCTTTATCTGAAGATTGCAGGCATTTGTGATTATCTGTCATTTTACCTTTATACAGCTGTCTTCATCCTGATAGGTCACAGATATTTGCCATATGGCAGTAACGGCAACTGTCTCATCCAGCATGTTACAAAGGAACAGAGAGAAGGAGGGTGTCTAGCCCAGGACTGCTATAGCAAATTGCTACACTTAGAAAAATGCTGTAAAGCTATTCCACTCCATTTTTAATGCTGTGTCCGAACAGCCTATGCTCAATGAATTGCATGGTGTTCACGTTATTGGCTGCGCAAGATGAAGAGCTGAACTGGCTGTACTAGGATTAAACCTGTACTTCTTCTGGCAGTAGGGATTCCTCAGCCCGCACTTGAGACCATGAAACAATTCCAAAACCAGGGCTCTGAAAGTACAGCAGCATCTTGAGGGTTAAAGGGCTGGAAAAGGCAACATTGACTATCCTCCAGCTCCTCAGGTCTTAAACCATCAATACCCGAAGCTATTGTTCGGCCTGTGTCTGCTGAATGGGTCTGCACAGTTGGCACCACTCCAGCTGCAGCTGCTCTTTAAAGTTGAAAAAACTGCTTGGAAAGGTGCTTTTTTTTTTTAAAAAAATATTATTTTCTCAGCTTTGACTGTAGTTTGGTGTATTTGTCGTGTCCGTCGTCCCCCCCGCCCCCCCCTTTAACTGCAGTTTCAGTTTAGCTTGTGTCCCACCTCTCACACTCTCCCTGCAGCCTTCAAGGAGCACAGACCAAACCTCAGCAATTTTCAACAAGGCCACAGAGTTGCTGGAAATGTTCCCACTGACTTCTTCAGTGAGCTCTAAAAGGCAGGCTCCAGCACTTCCAGTGCTGCTGTAAATAATGTCTAGAAGGGGCCGGATAAGGAATAGGGGGGTACACACAGCCTTGTTTTGAGCTCATCTTTCATTTCCTTTGTCTCTTTTAAGGGAAACAAGGGAGCTAATTTCATATAACTTGGCACATCGTCTGATTGCTGGGCCCTTAGGGGTCTGTTTGGGGCTGCTTCTCCCACTGACAGGACTTCAGGCTCCAGGTTTTACTTGGAGGAGCCAGAGAGGCCTCTCGGGTGCCTGGAGGGGTGAGTGCAAAGTGTTAAATGCAGGAAGAACGTTAGAAACAATGGCAATTTTCTGGCTTTGATCTGTCACTTGGCAGATCCTGGAGACAGCCTCCTCTCTGTAGCAGAGTTTGGAAGTGGCTGAGCAAGGCACTGCTCAGCCCGGGGAATGACAGTGCACCCGAGAGCAAAGGGGCACGAGGTCCTCTGAAGCAGGAGCTGCAAAATACAAATGCAGTGCTGCTCTCAGCGGAGAAACCATCAGGGAGGATGTTTCCCCCTCTTTTCCCTCTTTCTCTGAATTTTTCAACAGGTTAAGTTGGATTTGGTTGTTAAGAATTGTAAGTACTGAGAGAGACAAATGCAGCATCTGCAGATAGAAGGAAGGTATTATTATTAGGGTGGGGTTAGTAGGCAGATAAAGTGGCAAATATTAAGTTATGGAAACATAATTGTATCATTCCCTTAATTCAACAGAAGGTGACAAGGAGACAAATCAAATATAGAAACTAAACGCAACAGAACACAGAAATGTCCATGCTCTTGTTCAACACTAGGATACAGAATGCACAATTTCATGCAAATCAGACTTCATTTATTTTCTGTTTTGCTTCTTCAGTTAAATATGAGACGAATGAGAACAAGAGCTTTTTACAGCATCCCATACCTAGTAAATTCATTCTGGGAGTGGAGGAAATAGAGTGAATATGATTCTGGACAATGACATCGCCAATGATCCAAAAATATTTGCACTGGGTGACCTGAATAGTCTCTTGAATATAAATGAACCACAGGGGAAAATTTCTATTACGAGCAAATGCAGCAGCTAAAAGGGTGGTATTGCTGAATTGGAAATATGCAGAAGGATTAAAGCTTGTTGAATTGTACGCAGGATTAAGTGAATTGGCACATGTGGAGAAAATAATTTCAATAACAAACAAGTTTTTGTTCTTTGTGAATCTTTCTGGGAAATATAGTCGTAATTTTCAGAGAGTTATGACTGAATTGTCATACTATACATAATAAGTTACTGCTGTAATCTAGAATGATGGAATGTATTCATGTGGTAAAGTGGTGATCCATAACCGTATTGTTATGCTAGACAGTGAAAAAACGCAAACATTTGAAACGAAATTAAACTTTGTATGTTAAAGACAGTATGTAACAATAGGCATCCTTCTGCAGGACACCTTCAAAACTACGGTTTGCTTACTGGGTTATCACACAGCACTTTCTCCTTCTGGTTGGCCTTTGGGGGACCAGCCAGACCAATGCAGAACTAAAACACACATAAGGGCAGAGAACTTTGCCAATGCTATGCAGAAGGGACCTCAATTTCTTGGTTGTCTATTCTTTGCTAACCCTTTGTGCTGTTCCTCTATATGATGATCCTGTTGAAACTGGGACAAGCAAAAGCATTAGCTGATGATCCTGTTGGGAACTAGGTGGTTATGGTTATTACAACTCTTCTCCTACAGCCTAATGTCTACCTAAGTCATAAGCACTCTTCTCAAAGTCAGTCAAACTGAGCCATCACAAAGGCTTACGAGTGTGGGCGTTAAAAGCTAGTAAGATGGACCAGGCAGATTGGCAAGGCCTCATTTGCCTTCTCACAAAGTTTCAGGCTTGTTGTTTTGTCAATGCCTCATATTTCTTATCAGGTTAAGTCTAGCTGGTTGCAATTACTATGCATTGAAGGTTACAGTAGAAATATCATTGTTGCATCTCTGTTTTTGCAGCCTTACAACTTCCCAAGGCACTCTTTGCCACTGAATTTTTCCATGCATGGTCTCCAGCAAGCGTCAGTCACTTTTTCATTAGCCCTTTTGAGTTCTTTAGTGAAGCCAAATGATTGACAAATCTTTGTAACTTACTGGGACAGGGAGTACATCTTATCTCCCTTCACAGTGTTTGCTTTCAGTAAATGATGATAGCAACAACTTGTTCATTAATGGGCTGTTAGGTGTGTCTTTTACGGCCTAAGTTGTACAAAATTATGTTTAGCACGTATGCTTAATAGGTATCTTCCTATGTGGCACTTGATACTTTGCAGCCAAACTGTAATCTCTGGTTTTGCACTACCTGTGAGCAAGATAGTTCCTAGCTGAACATTTTGAACAGTGAGAGTTTCATTACCAGCTAATTCAGGTAAAGTATTACTTCCTCATAGCACTGAAGCATAAAAGGTTCCCCTGAAACGGTTGTGACCTGCCTGTTTTCCATGGCTTTGAGGATTAGCAAAGTATTAATTTGAATTGACAGAGATTAAAAAGTGTTTCTTGACAAAACAACTGTTATTCACGTGATTAGCAAGCCCACTGATTGGGGAGTGGTGAACAGTGGCCAAACAAAAGCTCTTTGACTCCAGCTCTGCAGTTAATGCCAAAATATTGATGGACAATATACAGCTTTTAATCATTGCGTACAGGACTGTAGATGAATGAAGAAAGGCTCTGCTTCAGCACTGCCCGGTGTCGTCTTTGAGGCCACCGCAGTGCTATGGTGGCTTGTTGGTTGGGGTGCCTGGCAGTCGGGGCTGCACCTGGGAATCGACTTTTGGTGTCCTTGGTAGTACAGAGCTTCTTCCTCTTTGGTGGAAAAAGGTGTGTGTACCTGGAAATTTTTACGATGGCAAGTGGGGATTTGATGTGGTCTTGTTTCTGTGGTCAGTTTGCATTAGTAAAACCTGAGAGACTGATCCTGAAAAATGCTAAAGGACGGAGGTAGGCCGTTGTGCGAGTGATGTTGCAGAACATGGTAGTACTGCTGTGCTCTATCACTTTCTTGACCTTCCTCCCTGTACTTCCAAGCAGTGCCTGAAATCATCACCTGTCATAAACAGTTAATTGTATCATGTATTACCACCCCACAACAGTCACTTGGACTACAGAGGGCTGGGGAGGGTTTTTATGGTAGGGGATTGGGGGTTTTTTGTTGCTTTTGTCATCTGTGCTGGGATTTGGTTTTAATGCTAGAAATAGCTTGGCACGGATGATGGGGATATAAGGCACTATGGCTCTGGGGAGTTCTTTGCAGTTTTGCCCTGGATAGTATCCCACAGAGATGAGTTCTACAGTCATAGCAGAAGGAAAGTGTGACCCTGCTAAAGGAACACAGTTGGTGATTGCAGTTCTCCAATTGCAAAGAGGATGTTCTTGAGCAATTCAGTTGCTATGTTAGAGAGTATCAGGAATGGTCCACAAAATGGCCTTGACCTATGATCCCAATGCCCGCTGTATGTCAGCCTTGAATAATGGTTACTGAAACTCAAATCACTTGAATTTGAGTTATAAATGAATTACAAACTATAGTACTGAGACCAGCGTACAAACTACTTTTCTTTACCTGAAGGTTGAATCTGCTGGTTGCTGCAGCATAGCTGGAGCCCAGGTGAGTGTCTGAAAGTTCAAGTAACTATACAGAAGATGGCTGTGCCATTTTGGGTGCTGAAGCCCTGCTGAAGGTCCCTGCAGCCTTTGCCCAGGATTTATGCTCCAACAAGGAATTAAATACCTTCAAATGGGCACTTCATTCACTATGGTAGTTTGGTGTGTGGGGCTTTAGATCCTGTTCTGCACAACCCTTTTCTGAATTTTGAACACTCTGGCTAGATGGGCTTCTTGGGATGACACAGACGCAACAGAATAATTTATGGCATTTCAGAAATTCTGATTTTGCTGTCTGGGGAAATGGAGTAACTACAGTTTTTTGCATTTAAGAGCAGAAAGTTGTTTTTATTGTAAAACCCCAAACTGCATTTGAATATTCCTGTGCTCTGCTATGTGCCATCTCGCTCCCTGTCAATAAGCAAGATCTTTCAGTGGCTTTCTCAGTAAGAAAGTGATTCTGCATTATTTCCTACAGAGGTTTCTGCTGAAGTGGGCTGGCTGTAAGGAAGCAGCAACTCCTTTGCATTCAGTAACCATACCATTTTCTCTATCAGCATGGAGCATTTGACTCATGTGCCCTAGAAAATAACTCCTCACTCCCACTATGTGCTTATATACTGAGCTGAGTTCTAAACCTGACCTGCAGTTCTGGGATGCAAACTCATGATCAAAATCGCTGGATGCAGAAGGTCAGTGTTTCAGTGTCCTGAGTCTCGGGGGTGAGAGTCCACTATTTAAGGAGTAGTGTTATGAATTCAAAACAGGTTAATGCTTTCTAAGGTCTAGTGAAGTTACAAAACCACAGTACAAAAGAGCATGTCTGCCTTAAATAAAAGCTGATTATAGAGCTCAATCCTGTTTCTATTAAAGTCAATAAGGGGATCATGCTTCAAAATTTCACCCAATCTGGGTTGGGGTCGTTTACAAAGGGCAAAAAAATTCTGTATGAAAGATTGAGACACTTGTCCAGCACAAGCAGTAATTCTACCCTTGCAGTAATATGATGCAAGTATGCTCTTCAAGGAGTTTATTTCATAAACAATACAAAAATAGTGGTTCTGTCTACAGCCTTTTCCCCCACACAGCACCTTGGGCTGTATTGAGTACTGGGCCTTAGGAAGCAGAAGGCTAAACTTCAACAGGATTTTACACTCCCCATAGTCCAGGAACTGGGTTTTCACTACAGTTAATAGGAGATGGAGTAGCTAATATTTTAAGCCAGATCTGGGGCTGTGAATGTGTAGCAGAGTTTTGAGTGATTTAATGTTCTTAATTTGATATGCTCAGAATGTGCTCAATCCAGAGGTGCCAGGTTAAAAGACTTGGAAGTAGGCTCACCTCCTACTGTAATTATCAGAAAGACTTCTGATCTGTCTGCATGTGTAAACTGCATATTTGTATGTGCACATGCATCCGCCAAGTGCAAGCCTCTTGAGAATTTTGGCTCCCTTTATTGGTAACTTTTTGTTTCATGATCCTTGCTCTGAATTTCTTTTCTGTCATTCCCTGTTTCCCATACTGGGAACCATTTGCTGAACTCACCTAATAAATAATAGTCATTCTTCAGGGGGAGATTGTGATAAGCAGGTTGGGATTTCAGAGAATGCTGCAGAAACCTAATTCTGAGACCCATTTCTGACACTGTCTCACTCAGTAGCAACACCCTTGGCTGTGGTGAACTCCCCTCGTCCAGACTGCCCTGGCTTGTGAGTAATTTTCTTGTTCTCCTGTAGCTACCCACAGATTTGCGAAGTGCCAAGGAGCATATGTTGAAAGTTCGCTAGAGAGCTGTTAGCCATGTGGCTGCTCTGTTAATTTTCATGGTGTCCCTGTGTTAGACTTCTGTATGTTGCTATGGAAAAAAAGTGTCCTTTGAGTTTTAATTCAGAGATCATAAAGACCTAATGTCACTTTTCCACAAAGGAGAGAGTAGCAAAGGATTCCTTGATGCATTTTTGCCTTTGTTTTGCAGTGTGAAAAGACAGGGAGGTTTATGAGTTTATTTGTTATGTAAAATCACTTAGTTATTTCTGAAAAACATTGTTTATGGATATTTCACAACCTTTTTGGACATTCTCAGAAACAGAAATGAATATCATGGTGTGACCAAATAAAGAAAGTGCTTGTTCTGAAGCTCTTTTCTAGAGAAACTAATGAAGTATTTTTAGGAATGAATTCTGAATGTATTAATTTGCTGATCATCTTCACTATGAACCAGAGATTGACAAAGGGTAGTCAAGTGCAGTATCCCCAAGCCAGCAGAGAGAGCTGGAGACAGACTGCGCAGCCAGCACTGTTTGTTTTCTGCTCTGTTCCCCTTGCTTCTGACATCGACTTCATTACTTGTCTAGTAGTACTAGTAAACAAGGCTCCACCATGTCCCCATGGCTCAAGGTCCCTCTGTGCACGCAGGCACAGTAATAGTCCTGCCCTATGTGCTCCTTATAGTGCTAGGTGTTGCCTTGAGAATATTGTTTCCCTCCCACACAGAGTCTCAGCTTTCCAAAGTTGGATCTCCCTCAAAAAGCGCAGCCTTCACCGTCCTAACATAGTGCTTCTCTCTTTTTCTCTCTCTTCCTCTGCTGTAGCACCTCTTCTCTTGTTCTCTGAACATGGCGTGTTCACCTGTCTGCTCTGCAGTTTGCTCGCATGCATTGCTGACTTGGGAGCTCAAGACCAAAGATTCTTTCAAGCCTTCTGTCCTAGCATGTAGCTGAGTACATTCAAAGAATCCCAAATGTGACTCTCTGGCTGTGAGCGTGTTGCACGGGATGGGCTGAGGGCTGTACCTAAGTCACTTTCAAATCTCACAGTGCTTCCCATCCCGACTAGCCAAAGAAGGCATACATCCTTTTCCTGGTAGGTAAAAGAACAGTTCAAAGACTTGCCCCTGTGGTTTCCTTCCTACCATTAAACAGATCCATCTATATAATTTTCTTTTGCAGCTAGTCAACTCTCTTGATTGTGCTCTTTGCTGATCTGGTAGTTATTTTCGTTGCCTCTGTGGAGGTCTGCTCTCAGCACACCCAGAGCCAATGCTCCTGACAGGCAGCACAATCCTGGAGTGCCTTGGCAGGCTGCCTGCGTCTGTCCCGCAGGCCCTGGGGGGACTCTCACACATTTTGCCGCTTACTTTCCTCTTTCCTAGAGATCTAACGCAATTTTGCAAGTAGTCACTTGGAGCCGTATTTCCCTTTGCCCTGGAATATTTTTAATTTATTTTTAGTAAACGTTTGTCAGTGTTTCTAACATTGCGCCTCCAGCAACATGGCCTGGACTGAAGCCACGCAGCAGTCTGACAACCTGTTAGGCAAGTCTCCTATCAATTAGGCTGCAGCTGTCATTGGATCTATTCTCAGCCTCCTTGGTACGTGTTTGCAAATAACAGGGGCTGCTGTTTTGCAGCTCTTGATTTTTTTTTTTCCTCCATAGCCAGGCAAGAACATTCTGTCCCTAGAATTCCTCCCGTCTCCGTTGTTTTTGCTTTCTAATCATCTTCGATTTATTCTCCTAGGAATATATGTTTATCCGAGGATATTCTTATAAGTAAAGTCTGTGCTCTCTTTTAATGCACAAAACAAGGAAAACCTCCCCCAAAGAAATAACAAAAAAAGGAATAACTCACTCAAGGCTATACCTTGATCCTTTAAATGTTTTCAGACTTTCTCCAAAGCATCCAGACTGCTTCTTACCTGTGGGGAGCTGCCATTTTGAAAGCCTGCCTTGCGTGGAAGCTCTCCATGAGGGCTGCCTTGTTTCTGCTGATGTTTGAGCTTTGAGGTGATTGTGTGTTTTATTATCAAGTTTGCCACAGCTGGAAAGAGAGTCCCTGACAATGTACAATCTGTTAGAATTCCCTCTTATACCTTCCACCATTTGCAGTTTTCTCTTCTCCTATAAAAATAATGAAAATCGCTCTATAACTTTTTTCCAGATGTTGCACACAGCATGGTGGTACTTGATGCTAATATTTCATTCAGTAATCTATGGAGCACAGCCCAGTTTGTATTAGACAGAGCAACCACACTTAGGCATATCATTTTCTTGTTTTGCTGCCATGTGAAATGGGAAATCCGAATTGGGGTGTTCAGGCAAGGCAGAAGCACCCAGGGCATTTCATCCTTGGGCTGACTGAAAGATAGATTTTGGTATTATGCTGTCATTTCTTTCACAATCCAGGCTCCGGCTTTGCACAAAAACAGTGGAAACTGTTCCAGTTTCTTCTCAATCGGTAGGTCCTAACAACGGGTCTCCAGCCAGCTTGCAGCTTTGGAGGCAGAACCAGCCCATCACAGGCAGATTGAAACAGTTACGTTTAGATCAGCTCCTGCTGAATTGGCGAAAGTCCCTACACTTGCCTGGTGGGAGAGTAAGGACAGGGCTTTTTTTTTTTCAATCCCTGCTAAATAGCACACAATACTGCAAGATGCTTCCTCTGCAGCATCACCCAACGTTTGCTCTGCAAGAATGTCCACAAGGAGCCCACCTAGTGCTATAGCTGTGCTGGCATTCAGAGACGTCTTGAAGTTTTTGTGTATAAAATTTCCCCAAACTAGCTGTGTGGCCCTGCGAAGCCCTTAGGCACTGTAAGTGTTAATACAGCACTGCCTGTCTATGCTGCATTTTCTGCAGTACAAAAACAATCATGAGCAAGGCTCCACCAGGATCCCAGGACTGGGAGGTTTGGTGTTACACCACCAAGGTATGGGGCAGCTGGCTCATTGAAGGGAGTCTGCAGGGCTCTGAGCAGCTGCTCGGCATATGAGTGAGAGGGGCTTCTGTGGGCAAAATTAGGGATGCTGGGACACACAGAAGGCCTAGGCAGGGCATTGTTGATTGCCTAGTAGTGCATTAGCAGAAAGACCTGAGTGCTTTTGTGATTCTCTTCCTATTACCATCTTTCTTTACCAGGGGAAAGGTGGCTCTAAATCCCTTAGGAAGCTGCTATTTAGGCTAGGATGTAGGCTGCCACAGCACTTCAGGTGTTTCATGAAATACTTGTTGGAGATAGATCCTGTTGAGTGGTGCTGCAAATCTTTGGGCAATCTCAAGCTGAAACAGTGAAGGTTTTCTCAAGTGCTTACTTAATGAGGAGCACATTTCACATATATACAGCATCCCAAATTGTTCCTGCTTAACCACTGAGCTTTCAACTTTTTGGAAGTATAAACATAGTTAGAATAAGCTGACATCCTGTAGACAAAGCTTAGTTGGCAAGAAGATGTAGTTTATGCAGTATTTATGTTCTCCTGGTAAACAAAGACAAGTAAAATGCTTTGCTTGTTAACATCAATTCAGAGGAAAAGCGAACGATGGCATTTGCTGTAATCATGTTCAATGTTCTGAAGGTGTCTGCGTGTTTCACCTTTATTCTAAGTTCTTGCTTATAATTTGCTTCTTATGTTTAATAGTGTGTGACTGTTTCCGAGACTGCAGCGTACAACTGTTCCAAGACTGTATTTAAACAGAAGACCTCTCTCTACATTTTATAGTGATAAATATTAAGTGCAGCAGGAGGACTGGTTAAATAAGGAGGAGGGGCCTGAGATGACTAGTTTGGTGTTCATTTCTTTGTCAGCTGCCGTTGGAATAGTGTTTAGATTAATGTGATTACTCTTTGCAGCGGCTGCAAGTTCATAGACCAACTGTGCACTTGTATCAAAGCCATCAGAATGATTTTAGTCCAGGGTTCCTAGCAGAATTATTTATATAAAATGCATTTGAAATCCTATATTGGCCATTTACACATGAGGATTTCTATTTCAGGAAGCTTTGGAAACCGCCAGGATGTTCAACTGCACCCTTTCCAAAAGATACAGGATCCTTTTAACATTTAGTGATGACTGAGAAGGTGCTTAAAAATAACTTGGAAGCATAAAGCATCTTAGTGTGCTCCCTACCACTTACAGGGATGGAGTGAAAGTTAAATTTTGGATTCTATTTGCATTTCTTGTTCTTTCTTGCTTCATGACCTGAGATGAATTGCCTAGTTCCCCTTGACAAATGAGCTTAATACTTATCTATTGTCCATATTTACATTATTACATTTAGGAAATGATAGAATCTGAATTCATCTTCTCTGGGGAGAGAACTGTAAAACTCTGTGGTGGTCAGGTAGTATAAAATACATCTTTCTACATGACTGCGCATGGTATTATCCACTGTATAATTTGCTGGATATCAAGTCCATTTCACATGCAAAGGGTCCCTGGTTAATGATGGTATAAGTTCTTTCGAGAGGGATTGTGCTTACGTATATATTTGTACAATATTCAACATAATAGCAATCTAATCTTGACTGCATCATTTATGCTTTGCTACGATTTATACAATATAGGTAATCAATTAGTCTGATTCTTCTGCATGCTGCTAAATGGAACATGAACAGTTCATAATGGGCAGCAGTAAATAGACATTTGTATGTACACAGGTACACCGTGCAGTGAAAGAGGCGTGCAGGAGACAAGGTACTGAACAAAACAGCCCTGCATAAAACCAGGCATTCATTTAAAGGAAGAAAAATGTCGCTGAAAGCTGCAAGATTATTAGCATTACTATGCATGAGGAGTACTCGAAGAAGATGTTACAAGAGGAAGAGAGACATTATTCAAGTGTCTAAGAAGACAGACCATCAGCAGCAGTGGAGAGAGAAAAGGCTTCCAAAGGAATAGCATAGCATTTCAAACATTAAATTATAAGGGGACTGAAGCCTTAAAAGGTACGTTGGAGTTTCTGCATTATTTATTATTTGAGATTGCCTTTCCCCCCAGTGCTTGAGTTTTGTTCCATTCATACAGAACAGAAAAGTCCTTGCCACACTTCTTATCTTCCTGGGGCTTTCTGGACACTGAGCCAGCTGTAAGTTTTGAGATATGATTTACTCTAAGCAGACATTGATTACTTGCAATGCTGCAGTTGTCTGCCATTACTCTGGAGCTTGGGAAACTTGGGCTCAGAATTCATTATTATTTTGTGTTTTTATTGTATCCATACCTACAAGCTCCAGACACCAATAGGATTTCACGGTGCTGGGTGCTGTCCTTTCTTCAACACAGTTTAAGGCCTCGTGGACACTGTTTTTGAACCTAGTGCATAGCTGTACTGAAAGTGCAGTCACAGAGTACAGAAGCTTACAGTAGGAAAAAGCCTGCAAAAAATATTAGCTTGTATCAGTTGCCTGAGCAAAAGAAGCTGTATTGGCAAAAAGAAACTTTTTTTCCCTTTTGCTCATATTACAGCTGTGTCTACATTAGGGCTTTTGCTGGCATAGCTAAAAAAAAAAATCACACTCCTAGCTGACAGGGATATGCTGTCAATTTTTTTAAATAGATGAGCCTGAAGTATTTCCACATGATGGATCAGTGTGTGTTTCTGCATGGGGGGAGGGGGGAACCTGTTTTAAAATAGAAGTTTCTAAAATTGGTTTGCACAGATACCCTTAAAATGGCAAGTACTGCTGTTGCCAATAGCTTCCCGCTTCCTGGCCCTCCTGTCCTTCTCACCCAGACTCGGACCCCCAGCCCTATATTCCCCTTCCCTTACGCCTTATCTGCCCCACACCCTGGTGTGTCCAGCTGGGGAGTCTCACCTGCTGTCCTCAGTTCTCCTGCCTGGCTTCTGCCCTGGCAACATCCCACATCTGTGCTTCTGCCTTCTCGCCAAACACCTTCACTGAAGCTCCGGTCCATCCCCTCTGCTGCCAAGGGCTGGTTCTGTTTCCTGAAGTGTGGGTTTCTTACCTTGCTCTCCTAGCGTTGCTCCCAAGGCCTCTGTTGGGCATGAAGGCTTAGGCTTTTCGGACAAACAGAAGTTGTCCATAAGCTCCATGCCATTGCAAAATGTCTCATTTCCTGCAGCCAAACTGCATGCTAAGTTGAAGTGAGAGCAGAGGGATTTCCATTTCAAACAGGGAGGCAGAGCCTTTCCAGAACATCTGGAGAATATTTTGAGGAAGAGATGGAGCTGTGATAAGATCACAGGACTAGAGGCATGAAGGTCGGTTCTGTTGCTGCTTGTCCTGACCAGACAATTACTGATGTTCACCTTGTTCCATCAGCTCAGGTTGGTTATGGAGCCCAAATGGCATATAAAGGTATTGTATGTACTAGCTCCTGGGGAAGGAATTGATCCCAGAGCTACTGTGATCTTTCTGAGTCACCTTTGGGCAGAAGTTACTGCTTTGTTGCCTCAGGCACAATCATGGGGTATGAACCTTAATTTGATCAAACTGGAAAGGGGGTGAGGTCCGGTGGTGGCTGCATACCCTGAAGTGCAAGGCATAGGGATTAACTGGTCCTCACATGACTCACACTTCTTTAGAAGTACAATTCGTTGAAAATAAGATGCTAAATAACCTGCACACTCTGGTGTGAGGGAGTGAGGGGTCAGAGGGAGGAGGCTCCTGAGCAGACAGCAGCCTGGGCAAGCAAGTCCTTGAGTCACCCGTACGTGTCAGTGTGCGTAACCAGCACCCCAGAGTCCTTCCTGCTGGTTATTGCAGATGATCCATCGGCTATACACCTGGAAATGAGGCATATGTAATGAATTTTAAAAAGAGCAGTGAGAGGACTTGTTTTAATGTTTTCTGAATATGAAAGTTTTTAGTATTTAAATAGCATTTAACCAGGTAACCTATAGCCCATTGGTATCAACAATTAGTTCGGAGTTTAAACTGACATTTCATAAGTATGTTAATTGATACTGCACTAAGTTACTATAGGTATCTTCCTAAGTGCCAATTATCTGCCTCAACATTCCCCACAATTTAAGTTTGTTAGTAAGAAGCTAATTACACTAGTTTATTGCTGATGGAATTACATGAAGAGTAGATTTCGCTCTTACATACTTATTAGACCTCAATAAGTGATCCTTAGCAGTCTGTTGCTATTCAATTAACAAGTAATAACTTCCTTAATGAATCTAATTGAAATGCTTATTTCAGTCAGGCACCTAATATAAAGCGCTTTACTTTGAGCACTTTTCTGAGTGCTAGTCTTGTTTACTTAACAAGAACAAAATGGGGCCACTGAGGAAAACTCTGAGACTGTGATGAGAACTGAACCACTTTTTGTTAAATCCCTGCTAGACATGACCAGAAGTAGTTTACCATGTGATTTCTGTTCTACAGAAATATCACGGGCATAAACCAAGACATTTCTCTCAGAGGGTTTAAATCCATGGAGAAGATTCTGCAGCATGAAATTCTTCTAGCACATTAGCTCTACCTCCTGCGATGGGTGTAAAAACACTCGCTGCTCCACTGGGAGCTGTGTCGCTAAGCGCCGGTGCACTGCCATGGATGCTCTCACTGAGTTCTTGTTACAGTTCGACTGTCTTAAAAACTCACTTCTTGTCTTTGTGAATCTGCACGTTGGGGTTAAGAGATTGTTAGAAGATGATGATGGCTATATTTAATGATCTAAAACTATCAGTATAATTACAGCCAAAAAGAGGATATAACTGGAGGGTTTTATACTGTTCCGTGTACTTCAGTGAGACTGACACTAAATCACCTTGAATTTAGTCTTTGCTCACAGGCGTAACCTGCCCTGAACTGTTGTGGGTGACCACTCCTGGGGCTAACAAAACCCAGTAGCTGTGTGGAGCCGGGTTCCTAACAAAAGTGCCAAGGTGTGCAGCGTACCTGGGGCTGTGCACACCGAACCTGGCGAGCCAATAGGCTGGGACTCTCCTTAACAGGGAAGGGGGATTTTGTAGTCTAGGAAATTATAACCTGCTTCATCGCTTTACGGGATGGGTAGACCCAACAGTGGTTGGCTTCTGAAGCTATTTTTATTGTTTCAGGATTAAAAGTCAGGTTTCTCCTGTAATGAGGATTTAACAGACAGGACTTGTGTTTGTGGATAAATGCCAGGAAATCTTCTCAAGCAGTGCTAACAAATTATTCCATTTGGCAACATTAGTGGATGGGCACTAACCTTTTCTTAAGAATTTTTAGCAGATAGATTTAGTGTCAAAAAACCCCATAATAGGCTGTAATATCTTCTCCAGTCTATCAGGTTTGTTACCAACTTTTTAATGTATGCCTTCTACTCCTTGAATTGAAAGACCTTATTGATCTCTTTGCAGCTGAACTGATTATTGGGGTAAGAGAGAGACTTCCTGAAAGGAGCCAAGAGAAATTACTCATTTAGCATATTCTGGTTTTAGTAAACTTCCATTTAACCTCCAGGGTTAATTAAAAAAAAAAAAAATTGCTGCTTGGCTGGCATAAATGTATTAAATCAGACAGAAACTGAGTTCAGACTAGTACATAAAATGTCAACTTTTGTAATATTCTTGGGGAAAAATATCCACATAGACTTAGTATTAGTATTCCAGAATTGCTTTATTTTAAAACAACAGCCATGACAGCAAAACAACCCAACTAGGAAAATAACCCCCCACTTGAGAACATGTTCTGCAACTTTAGGTAGTTCGGAAATACTTAAATAAGGAATCAGGGACTTCATAGGTCTGTGGTTATTGGTTGAAACCTGGTCTTCACCATGAGGTATTAGCTACTTGGTGGCTGTAGTTTCTTTGGGTTGGAATTAGGGGGTTTAGCCCATAATTAGCCCATAAAAAATGCTTTCCAGAGATTCCATGGTTCTTCCCTGTGCCTACAGGGTGAATGATGCACATCATAGCTGGTGTCTTTGTTTATGTCTGAACAGAGAGCAAGGACTAAATGGGCCTAACAGCTGAGGGGATTTTCAAAGGTATGAGTGGTATTTACACATGTATCTCCTGCTGGTTTCTATTGGTTTTCCAGGCTTGCTTTGAGAATTCCTGGTTTGGTGTGGATCTGTCTCCCCACTGCTCTCCCTGACCCTGCAATGGACAAGCTACTTATGGGTATTGAATGGAGATCTGATGGGATGGAGAAGCCCATGGTCAATAGGAAAGAGCTAACAGAGAACCATCCTGGAGAATGTTGTCATTTATGCCGTGACAAGCTTGGAGGTGAGATCTGGTGGCATAACAAAGGTGCAGTCTGACTTTTTAAAGCTGTGCTTCTCTGACCCTGATTTGACCTTGCATCTGAAGCAAAGGGGAGTTGGGCTGGAATATCCTATGAAGCTGCAGCCAGAGAAAGGAGAAGCCTTCACTGGAAGGGCTTTATGAAAACACAAATGAGCACTAAAATACCAAAGTGAGGCTTCAAGACAGGTTAGTTATTGTCCTGTACAGGCCAGGTGAAACTATGTTTTAGAGAACATAAGGAGGAGTATAAAAAAATCTAGTACTGGATTTAGATAGAAACTGCTGATGTTGTTAGCTGTGTGGCATTTGTGCAAGATATTTTGTTAGAAGCCAGCGTCATAAAGCTGTCCATTCTGTCAGCCAGCTTCAGGGCAAACATTTTCTCCTCCCCTCCATCAAAATGAGAAGACAGATATTTAAGTGATTTTAGTTTGAAATGTGACAAAAAGTTTTGGCAACTGATGTTCCTTTTGTGTCCTATGTGATGTTTTGTCCCGCCTGGCCTGGAATGTCTTATGTAGGTAAAGAGTTTTGAGGCATATTCCCTCCCTCAGAGCATGGGGAGAAATTCTACCTGCGGTTTTGTTCCTGTGGAAGGGAAAACCCAGCCTTTTACCAAGAACCGCATTTTAACCGAAGCAGAAGGAACTAGCAAGGAATGCTTGTGACATAGAACATATCATGTATAGTAAAAAGTAATTTTCAAGTGCTTTCTGAACTATCCATCCCAGTAATGAAGCAGCTCTGAATTATCACATGACTTTCCCCCAGTGCGTTGCACTCCGTATAACCTCGCCTTTGATCATGATGTCACTTCAGATGAAAGACTCGCGTGGAGAGTGGTACGTTGTGCGGTAGGATCAGCTGATACCCTCTGGGATCTGAACAGTGAAGGACTATTTGGGATGTACGCTCTGTGCTTGTCAAAGCAAAATAAGTGCTGCAATAAAAATAGTAGTTGGATATCCAAACTCACCTCAGTCTGGGTAGAAGGAAGACTTCACCTTTATGCAAAAGGACTGGCTTAATCTGAAAGTTCTCCTAGAAGGGGTTTCAAGGATGAGTAATCATTTTTACTGTCTTTCAGTTCAGGGTCCTAATTTAGCTCAGTGATTTCCTGAATGCTTGAGTAGCTCTAGGTGGCCCTGCTTGAGCAAGGGGGTTGGATCAGATGATCTCCAGAGGTCCTTTCAACCCGCAGCCATTCTGTGATTCTGAGATTTTGATATATTGATACCCTTTACGTGAGTGTTACCAATAGAAGTTAAACAAACACCACAAAACACCCTCTTCTGCTGCTGTTGGCACGAGCAGCTCCCCACGGGATAGTCTCAGTGTGCTCAGGGGGTGCCTTTATATAGCTTTTCTGTTGCGCCTGGGAGCTTGGTGTTTGGCACCTTATGTCCCAGTTGAGTGTAACCTATGATGGGCTTTTCTAGTGAGTTTAAAACCAGGCAAACTTACAACCACACACACTGTGGTCCAGGGATGGCAAGAGGACTCCACACACAAAATGTGAGCTGGCCTAAGCAAGCCTGTTCAGCTCCCATGGCAGTCCCTGCTGGAAAACCCTCCAAAACCCAGAAAAAGCAAGCCATTCCTACAGAGGCATTTTTCTTATGCTGAAGCCTTGATCTCCTTATAAAACAAATGTGTCTAGAGATGATGTTGGTGCTGCGTCCTGTTACAGAAAATGCTTTCCTGCAGATGTGCATCCCATTTTGCTTTGGCCTTGCTCACACCTCCTTAGCATTTGCTTTCTGGGAACGTCTGAGTGATTGAGGGTGAAGGCCTGGCCCCGTGCAGCTCTGCCATCTCACTCGATGGAGTCAGTATTTCACCTGCGCTAACAGTGACAGAGACTGAATGTCAGAGCTGCACGCACAAGCTTTCACAGAAATCAATTCTCCCATACAGCATTAATATTGGAAATGCTTCTCGCTCACCTAATCGTTGGCCAGGCACAATAACCTGTGACTAATAGCCATTCACGGTTATACAGCACGGCCTGATTATAGAAATTTGCCATTAGTCTGTAACAAAAAAAATCTCAAGCTGTTAATTGACCAACATGTATTCCTGAGGAAATCGGAGTAATCAGATGGATATTCACTGCACAGAGAGGCAAGGTACAGCTCGCTTGTGCAGTGCTTTTATGATTCATCTGCTCTGATCTACTTTTGATTATTTTTTCCTCATGTGGGGCCAGTATTGTAAATCAAAGGTTTGAGAAATAAGCCTGTGCTTAAAGTGACCCAAATTAAAAGCCAGTTGCCACCTTTCTTCTCTTCCTAGGCAGCCATCCATTTCTGGCAGGAATAGGCATATGTTAAAGACTGTCATACAGCTACAGAAGCAACCCAGTTAGCTCATGATCTGCCTTTGCCAATATTTAAGGTCAGCTACTGGAAAAAGTTACAAAACAGCTATTACAGCCAGGTATGATCCTGCAGAAGGACTTTATTAAGAACTGTTATTCTTTGCTCATTTTTGTGCAAGTCAGTGGGATGCTGCCCTGGAAAAACAGCCTGCGAGCCGCAAAGCAAGATGTGTGCAGGTTGGTTTTGAGGGTGGTTTGTTTTTTTTTTTCTTTTGTCATTCAAGTTTTTCCTTTAGTAAATGCCCATTTTTGTTGCCAGATGGCGACCATTCCTGAAAAGGGCCAGGACAGCTTGGCCATGTGTTAGATTTTCTTCAGGAGCTTGAGTAATGCTCTTCCTGGCTGACATGAAGGGCAGAGGCACCAGGCTGGCAGAGAGGATGCAGCATCACCACTGCAGCCCAAGGACTTCTCAGACTTTACCTAAACGTGGTCACCCTCCGGCATCTCCGCTCTGGTCAGCAGCCTTCACTGTACCACAGACTTGGATCTAGTTATGATTTTAACGAGCACAGCTCAGAAAACTTGTTGGTGTCTGTAGGAAAAAAGCAAGCAAGCAGATCATAAGTCAGGTCATCGGATGAATTCAGAATGCACTAATAAAATCAGACCTTCCAATAAATTTCATTTCAGGCAGAGTAGAAATGGTTTCTCAGTTGAGAGTGCCGGGCAGATGATAATTTCAGATGTGTGTCAGGCCAATGCAATATGTCTACAAAAATGTTTGCAGGCAGCACTGGCTGGTCCAGAGTCAGGCCCTCACACCAGTTGCACTTTAGTTTGATTGAATAAAAAGACGAGAATCTCTAGTTCTCTGAGGAAAGCTAAATCTAATTAAATATTTAATGATTTTTTTTTTCTCCTGAATCCTTTGGTTTCTTGCTCTTTCATACTGTGCTATGATGACATTTGAACAACAAATGCAGTCTTGGTAGGTTGGTCTCCTGGTACTGCTTTTTATATGAAAAGCTTGCACATCCCAGCTGAAGTCCAGATGCTGCATTTATGAGGTATTTTGTCGTGATCAATTTTAAAAAAAAATATTTTTCCATCCCATGAAATTAATGGGCACCTGGGGAAATACCAACCAACTCCTCCCTACTTCTGCAAATAGTAACCTTTCCCAGATGGGAAGGGATTTTGCTTTCCCTTTATTTACCTGCAAGATATCCTTGCTGATGCTCAGAATCACAGAGGGAGAAGGAAAAAATAAGAAAACCTTCATAAGTGGAAAACGTTTCAAAGAGACCAACCACACGTACTCCAGCTAAGACCACTGCCTTCTGCCGCTCCATTATACTGAATAAACCCTGCATAATCTTGCCAGGGTCACAGAGTGAGTCATTAGCCAAGACAGCCCTAAGACAGAGGCATCCTGATTTTTGTATCTGCTCTGATTACTTAAGACCCCAATTTAAAAGGCCGCAGGTTTGTGCTGGCAGCACAGCCATAGAGATAACTACGCACGGCTTTACAAATTGGTTTTCTTGCAATCATCTCACTACTGTGGGCCTGCAGCCCTTTTTAGTTTTGCCTTTTTTACTTGTCTGTGTTCTGCTCAAAATTATTTGGGTTTTTTTTTTTCTCTACAAAAAGCCCCAAAGCAAGCCAGAGTCACTCCTCTGCCTTCCTGCGCCCACACCAGGGCTGCGCGCTGCCCGGGCGCTCGGGCCAACTCGGAGCTTGAGGCTTGCGACCTCCCCTCCTGAGCGTGTTCCTGCCCGCCAGCATCGAGCACTCTTCATGCGCTCAACGTGGCTATGGATTGCTCTTCAACAGCGACTTTAGGATGCTTAAAAACCAACCAATTGACCCAGGAGAGCATCTGAGGAGAAAAAATGAAATTGCTTTCATTTCTTGTCTTGATAATTTTTTTTCCTTATTGCAGTTCTCTTTCAGAATGGGGAGTCTGTAAGTGGCTGCTTTGGCATCGTCATTAAGGACAAAGCAGTTTAAAAGCTGTTGTTACAGCTGGTTAGCTTTTAGCTGCCGAGTTCCTGCTCTGTTAGTAAACAGAGAGGTTTTTCTTCTACTTATTCTTCTAACAAACAGTGAATATTTTTCATCGCCTTCTGTGGTGTTTGCGCCCGTCACAGCCTGTCGGGAGAGACAAGCGTCTGGCTGGACCCATCCAGCCACCACATCGCTCTGGGTAAGTGAAGGCTGGTTCAATACAGACCAGAACAAGTAATTGTGGGAAACAGTCACCTGACACCTTTTTAGCTAAAATAAATACAGATATTTTTCTGAACAAAAATAGTCCACAACTTGTGTTGTAGATGCACTTTTACATGTCACTAAAATAAGTACTTGTAATTTCTCATTACCACCCTTAATGCCTGACTGAAACTTACTCAAGTAGGGGTGCTGCAAAAGGTACTGCCCCTCCACAGCGGGCACACCGTTAGCCAGACTGGCTGACACGGTCATGGGAAAGGCATAATTAATTTTTAAGTGGAAAAGCAGCACAGCATGTGACAGCTATAGGTGTTTGACTCTTCATTTCATATAGAAAGACAGCCAATGAAAAAAACCACGTAAATAAAAAGAAATCTAAATTTGCTTCTCCACTAGAAAAAATGGATATCGAGCCATTATAGGTTTAGGTTTTTTTGTTTTTTAACACCGTGTTTCTTTTTCCATTAAAAGATTTTTTTTTTAGTAAGATACAACTAGATGCCATTGCATTGTTATAACATGCACAGTAATTTAAAATGATTAATACCTTTACAGCATAATCGCATAACAAATCATTTTTATCCATTATCTAAAATCAACTTTTAATTAAAAGAATACGTTATATTTGTTTTCTGATACTAAATTACCTTGATTATTTTAAAATTATGTGTGATGTTGGCTTATACTAAATATATGGCTGTTGGGCTTTACTGTCTGCCTGAAATGTGAATTTCAATTATTAAGCATTCGTAAAGTATTTAGGAATGTCCTGCTATGTGGAGTCTGCAATTAATTTTGCCAGGAACGATTTCCATCTTTTTGTAGCATACATTCTAGAAGGAATACACCATCTTCTTTCAAAACTGTCCTGTATTTGCACAAAATTGCTATTTTCTAACGTTAACAAGAAAGGTTCGCAGGAACCAGGGCCCAGCTGGAACCTGGATGAAGCTGCAGTAAAGGCTTCACGTGGGCGTCTATTACCTAGTGTCAAATTTAGCACATCTGTGGGCAACCCCCAGTCTGTGCTGCACTCTCCCACTCTGCGCCAGCTACTTTGATGGTTTATATTTAACTCAGGAGGCTGAAAGTCATCTACAGACACTCACTGTCCCTCAAGAACATGCACGTCAACACCTGGCTGCAGTGAAGATGGACGGACACCTGCCTGCGGCGCCGGCCACCGCTGCAAGTCCCCTGTGAGGCTGATGAGAGGATGGGTGGCTCTGCGCCTTCTTCACAGAGCTGCTAAAGGCAAGTGGGGTTTTTTCCTCTATTGTAATCTCAACTACGCCCCTCAGACCAGCTCAGCTAATAATGAAATTTGACACGTGGTACATTGGAATATTTTATTTTGACTTTACATGCGGTGTTAAAAACCCAAAGAACGTATTATTTACACATCCACAATACAAGTTTACAAGATATCTATACATGTTAAAGTACTCTATAGTATAGAGCAGCTTCATTTAAGGGTTACTTTTTTTATGCCGTACCATTAAAAAAGATACAATCTGCGTTTACCTTTGCACAAATGGATAAAGCATCTTTTATTATTAAATTAACAGAATAAGGACTAGGTTGAATGTTAGAAATTTCAACATAAATACTGAGAGAACTCACATTACCATCTACAAGGCAGCACAATGTTACAGGAGGTTATCAGGGTTCACATACATTTATCTTTCGGTTTCACACAAGTCTGTATTAATTAATACTTGTAAAGTGAATTCTGATCAGTTTGTGTCTTTTGACAACCGAGTATATTTTTAATAGTTATTAATCTGTAGTGTTTTAGTTGCAAGACAGAAGTGTTTAGGATGAGAGATCATTGATTTTTGGATCCAGAGGTCTCAGGAAATAAATGTCCCTTACAGCCTTACAAGAAAAAATGACTACTTCTATCCTTTATTCTTTGTTCTGTAACAGAGATCCGGTTTGCAGTGACTAACCTTTTCTCCCCTTTGAACACATAATATAAATCTCTACCGTCTCTGAAACCCATTGCAGTTATTTGTCCCACTAATTCATGAATATTCCTCTGCCGTGGTTATTTCTATAGTTATGTTCAATAAACAATGTGGTAGTGTGTAGTTTGCAAGCTAAAATAGCCATCTGTGTTGAACATCAGCTGCAAGTGGATACTGTAAAACCTACTAAATAGCTTACACAACTTTAGCAGGTGTTCCATTACCCTAGAAACCTCATTTGATTTCACATTATAACTGTTTGATCCTTCGGAGAGCTGGAGCGGAATGTTTATTGTGGTAAGGTGATTTAATGCTGCTGTCTTCTTGGATTGTAGGCTGCCTTTAGTTACCATTAATTATTCTTGCTTTTTATCTTTCTTCTTTTTTTTTTTTTTTGGGTGCTGTTGAGAGGTTTTACAACTGGCACTCGGGAGATATGTGCTATAGTGAGAACACTTGACAGATTTATTTTTTTTCCTTTTTTTAGTACTTTTATCATTTGCATGAATAAGGCACAAAATGCACAGATTCAGGTAAACTCACACATAGTATTTACAGAATATTGTCATTACCTGCATGACTTTGGAAAAAAAAAAACCCCTTACATTACACAACAAAAACAAATTGATTGCACTACTGTTGAGTTTTCACAGACTGCTTCTGCCAGGCCAATTAATATTTCCTCTTTTTTATTGACAAGAGTCTATCAGCGTGTAGGGCATTATTAAATGCAACAAAAACGTAACCTTCTCTAGTTACACAGGCCTTTGCCAAGTAAATTGATTATTAGCTGCCCTCAATGAGAAGTACAGGGGCTCACGTTCACAGTGGCCAGGTATTGGATGGAGGCACTGTGGAAACACAGTAAAACTCCCCCGTTCCAGCCCAAAACACTAGATTTGAAATGCACAGCTCTGAATCAATAGCAGCATAACAGAGTTATGAAGAATTAAACATATCTGCACTCTTTCACTGGTGACTAGTTCATCAAGGCGTTACCATTGGGAAGGCTGGCAGAGATGGGCAGTTCATCCTTAGCTGTCTCCAAACTGAACCCACCGGGCTGCAGAAGGCAGAGGCATCTGTTTGTTCAGTCATGCTCAATGTAAACAATTCCATAGCATAGAAGATGCAATGGGACTCTAAGTACATCCTAGTGTGTACAGTACACACGCACATCCACACACACGCACAGCTTTATCTGTGGCACAAACAAAATGCCACACACAGGGAGAGAAAAAAATAATAATGCTACAGTTGGGCCAGAGACTGAATTCCAGCAAATTGATTATTAACCCAGATATTCATTGAGACATTACCATTTTCCGACATTTGTGCAAGAGGCAAGGTGAATGCATACATCTTAAAATGTTCACATTTAATGGGAAGGACCACGCTTAATGGCAGTCTAAAATGGAACCCATTTTTCAAGTATTTGCTTACTGATTTTTTTCCCCACAAACTTGTTAGTTAGCTATTTAGAACAGTAAAGTAGCCCCCACCCCATTGTGCTACATGTCTCCTTAGCTCCAAACAAAAGAAATGTAATGACCAGCACTTTCCTTTGTTTTTTGTTTGCTCTCAGCAAGTACACGAGGTCTTGCTATAGCTACGTGTGGCAAGACACAGATGTTGCTGAAGTACAGACAGTTTCTTTGGCCACTTTGTTCTCTTTAGTAACAAGCGAGTCTCTGCCGTATGTGTCTACCACAACATCATCTCACAACCTGTACAGGTCAACGCCACACTCATTTTTAGCACAGACATGTCCTAGTAACTGTATTTGTTCAGTGGTCTGACTGAAGTTGTCTGAGGAACAAATGAGGGTTTTGGTGGCACGTCGGGTTTTAAGGAGGGTGTCCTCTTTATTCCTGTACGAGGAAGGGTGCCATTGCTCGTGTAACTGCTTTGCCTGGACAAGGAAGGCTGGAGGTGAACGCTGACAGCTGTTCCTTGCATGTAGTCCATCTTTGTGCCTGCTGTGGGAGGCACGTACCCCCCGCGATTAATACTAGGCTGTCTGGATAACAAAACACCATTTGGTGAGTTTAAGTTTTTAGGAAGGGCAGATATTGAATGCCTTTGTGAAGAATTTTTGTGATAACCCCGCTGCCTTTCCAAAGAGGTCATTGGGACTGCAGGGGTGGTGGGAACGTCCACTCGCTTTGTGGGGCTGTTTCTCGGAAGAGTTGATGGAGGAGAGTATAAAGATGCCTCCCTGTTGGGAACCTTAGGTGGGATCTCAGACATATTTCCCATTGGATCCAACATTAAAGTCTGGTGGGCCATTTGAATATCTCCCATAATTGCTTTGGGATTACTAGTAGTTTCATTTAAGTGTTTCAGGAAATCATTCAGGGTGTTCCTGGAATCAACAGATCTCCTGTGGTCTCTTTTGCTGGATGGTTTTGTAAGCGGATGATCGGTATGTTGCATCTTTTTGTCTGCCTTGTGCGCATTAGAATTTGAGAAAGATGTATTGTAGTCATGGGTGGCATTGGGAAGAACGATAGCACTGGGAATATGTCCATGGCTTAGAGGAGAGTGGGGTGGAGGACTGGAAGGAAAAAACTGAGGGCTTTTTAGTGGGGTTTCCTTTCGTGAAGCATTGAGGTTACTATGCGGTTTGTCCGACTGACTTTTCATAGCCTGCAGAGTCTTTTGTTGAAGAACCGGTGTAGATTCAGGAGTTGGAAGCGCAGCCAGTTCCGGAGGCTGGCCTCTGTGGTCCATCATCATGGACTTTGTATCACCGTTCGGTGGCAACTCCTTTCTGCTCGTCAGCAGGTTTGTGTAAAGTTTGGGTGAATCAATGTTTTGTTGATATTCCTTGACGGGACTATCAAACAGCCCATTCAGTTTAGCAAAGCTCCCACTGGAGTCAGTACAGGACTGAGCCGATTCTGCATCTTTGTGTATTTTTCTGGATTTCCGTACAAATATATCCCGGTAACAGTAAACGGCCACTCCCGCAATAAAGGCTCCCAGGACAAAAGCAGCAAAGACACAAGTGATTAGGACATTCATATGTACCATTTGGTTGGACTCTCCTGATTGTACTTCCCACCTTACACCTGCAAAAGACATGCAGTATATCGTAAATCTACATGTACTGCACACTGATACGTTTCAGGAGAAGGTGGCCTCCCTCAGGGAAGTGTCTGTCAAGTGTTTGTCAGTGCTCTGGGCTTAGTCTTGCTGTAACTTGGTTGGATCCTGCGATCCACAGCACGGGAATGCAAATAATTTTAGAAATAAAAATGACTGTCTGAGCATTGATCAGTCTAAATGAAGACCAGCCATTTTCTTTGATAATGAGGAATGCTCGTCAAAGCTTCTCTCCTCTTATTATGTTTGGTTTAGGGTGTCCTCAAATTTCCTCAAAGGCTCGCAAACAGGGGCCTGTATGTTATTAACATTAATGATTTCTGCTGGAAAATTGAGGTTAGAAGGTGCTACTGGGCCAGACAGCAATTAATAACTCATGGATGGATTTCTCTCTTAATTTTCTGCCCAACTCATAAATCAGTATCAAAAAAGAGACAGGATTATGCAAATGTTGTGTAAAACTGTATAATGCCTATACTGCATTGTTATACCCACGTTAATGTCATACGGTGCAGAAGTTCTGAGCTAATACACCCACAGGCTGCCAGCCTTGGAGCAGCACACCTTGCATTGTAGAAGTGTATAATTTTTGAAGTTCAAGACTATGTCATTCTATTAGAGCACTAACTTTTCTTGTCTTTTTTTTAATCAATAAAGAACATAAATACTTGTATAACATGAAAAAAAACCCAACTTGCAAGGTTAAGTCATTAGAGAATGTTAAAATTTAGAAAACTTCTAGCTTAGACCAAGCAGCTGAATATTGGATTAGTTTTTTATTTGTGTATTAACAAGCTCCCCCCCCCCCTTTTTTTTTTTGGAGATTTTTAAACCCACCACAGACATCTTGCAGCTAAGACAATGTTAGTTTTTAATGAAAGTAATTCTGTTAACTATCCCAAGAGATGTTAAATTGAAAGAGCAAAAGGGAAGGAACAGATTCACTTCTGTTAGAGGCAAGGCCTTTGAACATTGTTAATGTTCAGGGTTATAGGTTTTAATGGCTCTGTGCAGAAGAAGAAAGAAAACATGAGTAAAGTTCACTAATAGCTATGACACAAAATGTGATTCAGAACCAAGAGCAAATGATAGTAAGAACTTAAAGCAAAATGGAAAATAACTGCAACAAATTAAAATGACAAATGCACTGCCATAATGGCTGATAGGAAACCTGATATGTTTTGTCGAATGGTAATAACACACAAATGGGCTTTGGCTGGTGAGATTTTCAGTAAATACAGAATTGTGCAAACATGTCTGTCACCCGGCTGTTCTGTGTACTGCTGAAGACTTGTGTTAAGTTTTGGTTATGGGATTGGAAGCTTCTCGATTCTTTGGTTGACTGCAATAGTCCTACTAATTAAAGTCTTGGTTGCCATAAGGGCCTAATCAAAGGTTCGCTTAGCTGAAAGAATAGCTACAGAAAGATTAATTACAGACAGAATATGTTTCTTTTTGTGTTTGGCTTGAAACCCATGTGTGTCTCTCTATGTACCGTAAACTGTTGCTCATATCCAGAGAATAACAATTGAGCACATCCTTACTCAGGTCTGACCCGCGTTCTCCAGAAACACACGGCAGGTGGGCAGTTTGGGATGTCCCATTTAACACAAGGATCTGTCACAGACCTGTGCTTTGTTTGCTGTTCCTCCCCCTCCCCCCAAAAAACCCCACCCACAAACCAACCAAAAAAACCCCTCATGAAGCTCTTGTAAGCCATTCACGAGGACTAATAGCCTTACCCAAACTAGACTGGTTTGAAAACAACCACCAGAGGTGCAGATAAGTCTTGAATGTAATTTTTTTAATGCATCCAGAACTCCCACTGATTTCAATGGGAGCTTTGGAGCACCACAGGAATAAAAGGCTGAGCTTATTATCTGTGTTTCCCATTATAAGCTCTAAGGAGCACTTTGTACACTGGATAAGGAGGTACGAAAAACATGATTGCACTGTCTGCATATTCACAGGAAATGGGTGTAAAATAGAGCCCAACAATCACGGCTGTTCCATTTAAGCCTTAGACAATGCTGAGACTATCAGGTTTCCATTCAGCTGCAATGTATTCCCTGGTAAGGCCTTACCCTTTGGGACACCTGATAATGGATCAGAATAATCAGAAGTGTTTGGGTCATCTTGAACTACAAATTTCCGAGAGCCAGTCACTTTAGGTTTCCAGGAACCAATCACTTTAGGTGATATAACTGGGATACTTGCCATTGTGGTAATGGAAGGTGAGGAGAACTCCATGTCTGTGGTGGCAAACAGATTTTTATTAATGTGTATCACAGTCAGGCTTTCCTCACTGTTTCATGGCACATCTAAGCTACAGCTGGAGACAGTATTTATTTAATGGGAGTTACATGTCAGAGCAAAACGTGACCCCCTACACTCTGCAGAAGTACACAGGGGTGATTAAAATCAATTGATTCAAAACTTTAAGTACAAAAAAAGATACATTAAACCATCAACAGCTGCTAGCCACAAAGCCAGAGAAGTCAAACATGAAAGCGGTGCAAAAGTTAAAGTAAGCAACTGGTGGAGGTGAAAAGCACAACTTATTCTACCTAATTGCTATATTCTTCACTGGAGACAACATACTTGGCTGCCTTTTAAATGTCTTCAAAAAAAAAAAAAAGAAGTTACTTGGAAAGATACACAGTCATGACAGGTTACGCCTGAGAAACCAGATCAGCTCCATTAGTGCTATTATGGTACACCAACAAGTGCTGAATGAGCCATTCCTACAGGTGGGGATGACCGGAATGTTTTTAACCTCTCTTTTGTAATGGTTCCTAAGGCACAAGGCTGCACAGATTCTGGCTCTGCTGCAGTACATTTACTGAACAGAACCACCATAGTCTATGTGAAAATGCATATGAGGAGGAATTGGGTTTACAATCCAAAGTCCACTTTGCACACTCAAGTATTTTGCGTTCACTGTCCCTGTAGATTTAGGCATGAACAACTATGACTGGAGGTCTGACTGAGAAACGCACTTCAAAAGCACGCTCATTCAGGACTTGAAAATAAGGTTCGTTTCTATCTGTGTCCTAAAGTACCACTTTGAAAATTCACTTGATAGTAAACACTCATGCAAGCAAGGTAGCATTTCCATGTAACACGGTTTTGTTTTGTTTGCGTTCTTGAGTCTCGAACTTAGACTATGGGTAAATATATCTGCAAAATTATTTGTCTCAAACATTACTTCTTGTCAAGTTACAGAAGTGCAAATATCATCAGAACCCAAAACACAAAATAATGTTCTTGGTTTTGTTGCACTCTTACAAATTTAACATACAAATAGATTATTTTCACATTTGTCAGTTAGAAACATGCCCTTGGTTTGAAAGCAGAGGCCAAGACTGGAAAATAAGGGCACGGTCTTGCTCCTGTTGAAGTCAACACAGGTTCTGCTTTTGAGTTCAACAGAGGAGCACTGGCTCCTGCCTCCCTGAGCACCAGGGGCTGATGGGGAAAACACTACTAGAAAAATCTCTCAAGGAGAAAAGGACGTGAAAGTCCATCTGACAACACCGCATAAAGCTGTCTCTGAGCCACCTTTGTCTACGCAAGTCCTCATTCAACTACACAGTTTGTGATGTTAAATTTTTTCCATTAGCACAAGCTAAAGAACATTTCAAAAATATAAAAAAATACACATTTTAGAAAATGTGTATTTGTGCAAAAAGCTTGCTGGGAAAGAAGGAAAAGAGGCAAGGATAGGCAAGGAGGAAGATGATGAAATTCTGCCATTCATCTACCAGAGATGACCAATAGGGGCATTCACAAATGCATGGCTGGGGAGAAAGAGTAAAGCTTAGTGGACTTTCGTGCAGTGAAGATGTCATCTATGTTAATCAGGCTCTTTAATAAAAGATGTCTCAATAATAATGAGCTGTTAACATGCGGCTACACAGGGTGAAGTGCTGAGTGAGAAGAGTCTGACTATCTTTACCATCGGTGGGAACATGAGTAAAAGCACAAAAATGGAGGATTGCCAACTGTGCAAAAGGAAGGAAAAAAGGGCTGAAAATGCTGAACTGAAGGAAAGTAAAGGTCATTAATTCAAAAAAATTAAAAAAAACTAACCAGATGTTGGGTCGCCAAATATTTTGTAATCTGGTGTAGCTGTAGTAGGCAAAATTTCTAAAAGAATTAAAGGAACAAGTAATCAGTAAAAAGTAACAAAAAGAAAGCAAAAAATCTCAAACCTGAGTAATGGAAAACAAAAACTAAAATATTACTGGTTACAAAAAAGAAATTCTTCAATACTTTGCTGTAGACCCCAAATAGTCGCAAACTGGCGAAGGAAAGACAAAACTCTGCCACCCAGGACCAAAAAGCTCAGCTTTGTGAACATTCACAGGAACACCAGGCGATGTGTTCATCATGTTACTGAAAAGCTCATCATAAATTTAACATCCATGGTGAGGTGTGGCCACAGACTACTGCTGAGACATCACAAACGAGCAGCAATGACTATGCCTTACCATGGCAGTCCCCAAGCTGCGCTGTGTTGCCGTATTCGACATCTTGTACATATCCTCCGGTGCTGTGGTTGTATGAAACAAACAAAGAGAACCTGCAATTAACAGTATTAGTAGGGAAAAAAATAGTGATTTTTTTTTTTCTGGAAGCAGCAAATGGAAATACATACAAGAGCTAGTGTATGGCTCCAAAAATTGTTTTACAAAATGCACAAGTTAGTTAAAACCAGGCTTTAAAACTCTATGTATGTGCTTGTGCCAGGAAATAGAAAAAAAACCCCTCTTTTTTCAGCAACTTCATCATGTCTTCTACATTGGGTGTGCTCTTGGTTTTAGATACAACCATCCAATTATACTAGTTAAAGTTTGCACTGGCCTGCTTCAAAGGCCCCTTTTAAGATCCAGCTGCTCATGCACTATATATTACAGACTTGATTTGTGCAAAACGCCTTTGTTATGCATATGGATCATCCAAGTTCCAGCGTGGAGGCAAAATCTTACTCTTTTCCCTCTCTGAATCCTGTGCTTTCATATTTGCAATTGACCGTGCCCCGGCCGTGAGCACGCCTTGGAGGGGATGCCGTGTACTGCCCTCTCCGAGCTGCTCAGGTTCACAGGCAGCAATTTCTTGCCTTGTCCTTCCAACTGCTCTTCCTACAGGTCTGCTTGTCCTCCTACACACATGTAAAACACCCACTGAAAATAAGTCTTCACCTAGAGACTGCAGAATTAGGTCAGACTTCAGCATTCTGTTCTCTTACGTATACAGTATGCTGAAAAAACCCTAAAAAATGGAGATTTATTAATTGAATCCAAGGAACAGGCAGAGGATGTGAGCTCCTGTGGTCTGTAAAGCATATGTAGAGGTGCTGGCTAGTTTGAAAAGCAGTACTTACAGCATGCCCGGTGTCACTCTTCCACATGCCTCGTGGTCTAACCAGCCGCAGTACGGGTCCCGTGAAGCAATACATGCCCTTGCAAAAGAAAAACCCCAAAAAATCATGCATTTTTTACTTCCCTCACAAGAGATGTTGGTGCCCTTCCTTTAAGGGGGAGGTTCAGGAACGAGGCCGTACTTTTTACATGACCCATGGCGCTCACACCGACTCAGAGGAATTCTTATGACGCAGCTGGAGAATGCCACGAACAGAGCATGGTGGTCTCTATCCAGCTGAAGGGAAATGACTCTTCTGTCCTCCTCGCTCTCACCATTACACCTGCTCAGCAAAAATAAAAGGAGGCCATTATTTCAGTAGCTGTAGTACTCTGTGCAGTGCTTACACTGCAAACACTTTATTTATTTACTGTCTGTGTAGATACTTTTTACATATCTAAACGTAACTTACTAGTCTTTGCTGAGTGTTTTCTAAACAAACCTATGGGTTATCAAATGCCAACTTCTGGCTCTTATTTACAGCTAGGTGACAATTTCACTGAACTATATAGGAAAAAAATCCAAATCCATTTTCTTTGTTCTCTCAGTTGGCATAAATATCTCGACAGAGCAGAACCAGGAGTCCTGTACTGGACACTGTGGAGTCTAATTGGAATGCTTCCATTCCCAAATTCTTTGTCCCAGAATAAACAAGTTTAAAATGATTAGATGTAGTTTCTACATTATTGGTCACTCCTGAGAAACTCTCAAGATAAGCTCACATCATTTCTTTTTAACAGCAGCAGATAGTTCTGATGTTTCATTTTCAGGAAGAAGTGTATCTGTTTGCGGAAGAATTAGACTGTATCACTGACGTCACTGCAGTGGAATTAGGTTGTTCACTCAACCCATGCAAAATGGCAAGTGACCAAATATTTTCATGTTATTCAACATGAGGAACACCGTGAAATGACAAACAAGTAGTGATGTTAGTGATAATGAGTTGGTTTTCATTTACTATAATTTTTTTCAGCTAGGTACTAAGGACTAAATAAAGAGCTTAGGTGTTCTGGTAATACTTACTTTGCATGATTATATGCTTCAATCTCTTCCAGTAATACACTGTCATTCAAAGAAAAAGGCCTGGTCTTTGCCAAGATTTTAAGTACTACTCCTGCTTCGGAGCCAACAAATATGACTGTGTAGTTCTGGTAGGGTCCAGCAGCGTGGTCTACAGCAATTGCTGTCAATCTGTACCTATCAAGACCAAAAGGCATATCACTAACAGCATGTTTTCTTTTTTTCCTTTCCACATGGGTTATTTTTGAATGCTGTCATACCTGACACGTGTTTTGGTAAACCAGGGCTCCTCAAAGACTGAGGGAACGGCTGAATCCATCAAAGGATGAGATTTGATGAAGGAGAGTGTTTCGTCAGGGAAATCAATGGAGGTTTTGTAAGCCTCTGCTAGGCCGTGTTTTGCACAGCAGCCAGGTCTGAAAAGAGAACAACATGATTTTCCTCTTGGTATTTTAGTTAATGAGAGAAGGCAGCCTGCTAATGAGCATTCTTGTGGCTGAAGTGTAAAGCTCTGCTTTGGTTTTTACCCAACAAGACACTCAAGAGCGCAGCTGATTTAAGGCAGCTCTTTACATGGACATATTACGGCATCATAAGTAAGAACCTTTTACCTTGGCTTTGGTACTTTGTCTTCAGGTACAGCTGTCCACACAGAGTCAGGAGTCTTTTGTTCTTTAAATCTCCCTTTGAAGACTTTCTCAATGTCATCCATGCTGAAAGCACACACTGCTGAACCAGGGATACTGCAGAATTTGAAAAATAGTTGCAAGAACTCAGACTACATTGACACCAATCTCAGTGTAAGAGAGAACCAGAGAACTGCCTTTGATGTAAGGTTGCCCATCTCTCACCTGTTAAGCTGTGTGGTGAATACACCGACAACCGTGGGGACTCCATTGATTTCTATTATGTCTGTGATAGACTGCAGAACATCAAAGTAGAAGAACGAATCCCCAGGAACCGAGCAGTTGAGACGAGCTTTCAGAAACGATGTCCAGTGTTTTTCCAGGACTCTTTGGGACCCCCCCATGTCATTTTTACATATGCGTGCCACCCGGGAATACACAGCCTGTGAACGAAAAAAAAAAAGGAAAAGGGAGAAAGGTTTGAGAGAGGCAAAGAAAACAGTGCTTGGTTTTGAGCTGTTAATAAACCACCAAAGATAATTTTGTTAACAGGAAGCTTCCATTTATCTGCACAGAAAGGATGAAAGCAAACAGCTTGTAGTGCACAGGCATCTTAATGTATCACCAAGTAACTGCAGCTCTGCAGCTTGTCCCCACCCTTTTTTCCCTTCAAAATCATATTGCTAGCGAGATTTAAGGACTTTAATTAACCATGTGTAAAGGATTTAATAATTTATTATAGAATATCCTTCCATGGTGAGGCATGAGCATTATACTCTGTACTGCCATGACTGAATTATTCAATATCCAGGGACATTAGAGAAAGTTCTTTGAAACTCTTCTTTTGTGTTGTTTGCTTTTGTTTCTTTAATAAGCATGAAAATACCCTCAGATTTTCCATGACTTGCCAAAAGTGTTAAGGCAACAGCAACACTAAAAGATACCTGTAGCAAGCTCACCTAACGGCAAGGCATAGACAACAGAAACAACATTTTGGTTGAAGAATGCACTGCTGTATTTCTCTTCCCATTCCCCACCCCTCTAAATTATAACAATGGGAAAACTGTGCAAACTTTGTACTAGTCTCGACTTCATACTGGAAACTGTGCTTGTTACTGATGCTCTTTTAGGATGATCTCATTCTGCTACGACTTACGGCTACGTGACAGCTCCCCGTGGCAATACCTACCTTGCCTAAATTATTGTGCTCTACAGCGATTTCTCGGAAGAAGAAATAAACATAGTTTCCATATTCTATGGCGTGGAGGAAGTGTGGTTCTGTAAGAAAGAGCAAGGAGGAGGTTACTTCAAAGAAGTACCCCACTGACCACGCTGTGGGACTGGGTGGCTTCTCCACAGGTCCATACCAGCTACCAAGAGCTCCAGCCTTCCGGATACTTTAGGATGTCCAAATATGGGTGCACTGGAGCTTAAATGAACTTGAAGTCTTTAATGTTGGCTAATGGACTGTAAAAAGGCCTCACAGGAATTGCATTTCAGCCAAGGTATTTTACCGCAGATTCATTCATTGATGCATTTAACAAAAATTTTGCTGTATTGGTAATAAACTGCTTTCTTATCGTAATCATGCTGCATGGAAAGCCACAGATATGCTGACACTGTAGCATAGGTGTAAAGCACGCTGGCTGTGAATTACCTGGCCCTCTGTGCCACTGGAATTACATTTGCCATGTGTATGGGAAAATACTCCCCCAAATTACCTTTTATCCATTTGGAATCATACTTTATTGTTCTTAGGGCAGATCCATCCCCCATGCTGCGATAAATAACAGCATCACTTGCCAGGAAATCTGCTACTGTTGCCGAATACAATTTTCCATCTAAAACAGAAGTTGAAAATGTGGTATTAAGAGGCCTTTAATAATCTACAGAATTCTGACTAGCCTGTATTTTTCCCCATTTCTTTACTGCCACTTTTCCCCAAATTGCTGTAACCTATTTATTAACAGGTCAGCTTTTAATCCTTTGGAGGCCCTTTAAAAAATTTAAGAGCAGGGGCACCATGACACCTTTAGCTTTCCTGTGCTTGCTTTAAAAGCTCTCTGGCTCCTTTGGTGTCATTAATCATTTAGACTCATTACAAGCAAAAGTTCTTACCAGCAAAGAGGGCGACATTGGTTTGTCTGGCATCAAATGGGCATCTTGCCAAACCACTAATTTCCTCCCCATCGTACTCTAAGGTATTCAGCTGGAGAAGAAAAATAAATGGGTGATAGAGTCATTTCTATTTTGTACACTGGCACAAAAGCATAACATTGTCTTTCCAGAAAACTTAATTCAGCACATTGGCTTCTGTTTTTACTTCACCTTGAAGTACTCTCCAATCACACTGGATGTATTTGCTACAGCATGATTAGTGCAAGCAAAACCGGTAACAGATTAATGACATTTTCCATATTCTTACCCGATAGTATCTGCACATAGGATTAAATGCATTTGTTCCACAGACAAACACCATTTCATCATTTCTTGGAACAAAGACTTTAATGAAGTTATGGCATTCATCCTGAAAAGAGAGTAAGATGTATTAAACACAGACTTCACATATATAGTAAATATTAGTGGTGTTTTTCTACAATGTATATGCTGAACTTACTTTATGTTTGCCTTTCATAGCACAGTTCTCCCGGTCCTGCTGTCTTGACCTCCATGTTAACTTCTGTTAAAACAGAACCATGTTAATTTCTGTTAAATCAAACCAAAAAAGAACATTTGATTTCCTTTACACAAAAAAATCTTAACAAAAGTTAAACCCAAAGAAAATAGCTCTCCCTTGCCAGCACCTGTATCTACTCACCTTGCTTGGAGTAACTTCCGATTTTGGAACTTCATTTAAGTTTACAGTGTAAACTTGGTCCCTGTTCGCAAAGAGTGAAAATACAGAAGTAAATTCATTGGCCTTATTTTTGATAAGCTAAATCTATTTTTAGTCTGTTAGACCGGAAACTTCTATGAAATGCTTATGATTTTCTGTATTTAATACAAATCGAAGAAGATTGCTCATGGGTAATGTGGGGTGGTTTTGATTTTTATTGCTGTGGTCCTTAAGCAGCACCCACAGTCTCCAGCTGTCCAGCTCTGTCTTTCCATTCTGTTGAAGGCTAATCCCGACTGTAAATATTCAAGCGTGTTATCCTCACTTCCCACATCCCTGATGTGTCAGTCCAAGTTTAAAATGATCAGGAGAGGTTTTTATCGGGGCAGTAATATAAAGGAGGGAAAAGAGTATTTGATCATTGGTTTTAGCATAACTACAGTAACTGCAGCCTTCAAATCCAATTTTCATGCACTGGCCATAGATACGGTATATTTCTCTGGGATGTCCTCCCCCAGTTCTAATTTTTATCATATTCTGCAGATTTTTCTAAATGAATTTTACACATTAATGCAAAAGCAGAAGAGAAAAGAATTTTAATCTAATGAACTGAGTGAAGGAAAATTACCTGCCAGCAATATAAAGTGTGTCTCGAATTTTCAACATCAGTTGGAAGTCCAGTCTGTGCTGAGATTCATTGCCTGAAGGGCGTCCTCTAAATACTGGATATTGCCTTGAATCTGCAAGTAAAAATGGGCTACACCATCACTCAGGATTATAGAGCTAAAGAATCAATATATGGCATTGATTAGCTGTATATACTAGGTGTAGAAGGGTTTAAACTAAATTCCTTGAGTAATGTCTTGAATATAAATGAGAAAAAGATGGCTAATGTCAGCAAATGTTCTTTTTCCTGAAGTTATTGCTGTATTTCTGATTGCTTTTTTAAGAAAATGATTAAGTGTTCTATTAAAGATACAAAGCCAGTAAACACATTTCAATTTGAAAGAAAACACTTTTTTTTAACTTCCCAAGGAAGAAAAAAAAACCCCACATTAAAACTTTTTCCCTAGTGGTTAGCACCATTTGCAGATTACTTACAGTGGTAGTCAACAACGTTAATAGGGTCCTCATCTTCAGGGAAGCTGACAGCTCGGCACTGGGACAGACTCATTAGCATCACGGAGGCACAAAGCAGAGGAAGCCTCATGGCTGGTGAAAGACGGGCACTACCTTTGTGGCACCACTGTTTAACTACCTGGAAAAGAGGAACATGCCAGTGAGACTTCATCAGCACAGAACAGTAAACTGACTTCCTACTGCAGGAGAAGGGCTTTTCCATTTGTATTTGAGCACTGGCAGCAGTGGACTAAGTTGGTGCTTATGAAAGGCTCCTGTATGTACACTGATGGAAAACTGCTGCGTGACATATCCCTACTCAAAGCTGCTCCGAAACATATTGATGTTTGCTAATTTTTAGCTGGATTTACAGGCATTTCCGAAGAAGCTGACGACTGTCAGCCCATTTAATTCACGGGAATCACAAACAGAACATGCAGGCTGCTGACCTGGCAGGAAAAATTGTCAAACTTGGGATTAGAATTTTAATTAAACTGCAATCTCTTTCCATCCCCTCTATCGCTGAATGTCATCCAATAAAACCCTTTCCCCATAAAATACCTAAATCTTATCCACGAAAAGTCATGACACACACAATCTGTCTGAACATCCATGCCATGTTTTAAAATTATTGCTTGTTTCCAGGCTGTGCCATCATAATACCAAACCTAACATGCTCTTTGGCAAAGACCTTATGTCCAGGACCAGACACTTGATGCTTTGCCTTGTGCAGTGATTTACATGTGTGCAAAGTAAATGCAAAAACGGTGCCTCGGCAGCGTGACAGTGCTTGTCACAGGCTTTGCGAGGGTGGCAAGAGACTCAAATGGGGGCACAACACTGAACTGCGTTCCCAAGATGCCGCTTTCCCCTTAATTCTATTTGTTGCTGCAGAAAATAGGCAACTCACAGATACTTCCACAGTGTTTTGGGGTTTTTTTTTGGGGGGTGGGGGTGCGTGCTCTATAGATTATACAGCACATATTATGACAGCACCACAACATTATACAACAAAGCTTTTAAGAGGGGAAGGGAAACATAACTTCTCCAATTAAACCGCAGGGATATTTTAGTGAGCAGAATGTAACTACTCAAGTTGCAATTTGGGTAGGATGCAAGAAAACGCATCTCAAAGTGAAATGCAATCCTCAGTGACCACAAGTGGTCTGCGCAGGGGTCATATTTCTCATTAGAAACCTGGCAAATGTAGTACTATTCCCTCCTCCAACCTTTTGGAGGCATTCATTCAGCCCCGATTCACAGGTCAGAGCTTTGAGTCACCAGCTCAATGCCTCGCAGTCGCTGAAATCGGTTATTTAGCTCTTTGTCTCACAGAAAAAAAGAAGCCTTTCCATTTTAATGTTTCAAGAATTGCTGTGAGATGTACACGTTGCCAGCACAAAGTGATCCAGCAAAGCACATAAGTATTAATCATTTAATAATTTGAAAAGCAATTAAAAACCCCCTTCATAACAACAGTTAACCTTTCACTAATCTTTGCTGGGGATGAAAATACTGTATTTGTTAATTGGTACTACGGCTAGCTGGGGGCAGGGCTTCTGGGCTTCCTCCTTCCACAAGGCTGCTGAGCTCTCTCAGTTCGGGCTGGACTACAAGCCCACCTTAAAGGGCGACACTATTTGGTGATGGGGGTGTGGGTTGTCTGAATGCTTGTCCATTATGGACTGACCTGAAAAGAAGCATTTTCCACTGTTAATGATATTTCTGTATCTCAGCCCACCAGTCCAGAACGAATGGGCTGTGCTCTTCGTCAAGATTGATGAGTGCAGTGGTTAATAAACACTAATGATTCCTGGCACTTTCCCTCTGCTCTTCCTTGTCCTGACATGGCCTCTTCAGCTGAAGCATCTTGCGTTAAATTACTAATGAGCAAACTTAAAACAAACTGGAATTAATAAAGTTAGTCAAATTAGCTCTTTCTTGTGAAAGCACCATTAGAGCAAAGTCCTGCAGCACAGTGGCTCCCAGACACAATAACAAATCATTAATGGTTACACAATCTTTTTTTTATGGTCTTTTTTTTTTTTTCAAGAAAAGCAGGCTCCAAATATCCAAACCACTACTGTCCCAGGGAAAAAAGAGAAAGGGGAGGCATATAAACTGTACGTTGAATCAGTGCACAATAGCATCTGTAAGGTGCTTAGTTAAAGTCCTCCCTGAAGCCTTGTTTTCCTGGAGAACAAATTAATACAAATTGCCAAAGAGCAAGAAGTTCTAGCGGCAACGTGGGCTTCAGCTCGCACGGAAGATGAGGCTGGTCACAGCCTACACATCACGCCTCAAGGAGACCCTGGCCTGGCTGCAAAACGCGCAGGGCCTGCAAACTCTAAAATTTCTGCCGGTATCAAGCACAGGCATGTATTAGGAAATTTCTTTTTTCCTCTCTTTCCTTCTAGTATCCCATCTAGGATGAATTCACTGGGGCAATGAAACTTGAATGTAACCTGCCTTACAAAGGCAGGCACTGTCTTTTGGACTCCAGGAAAGCTGCAGAGAACAAAAGGGCAATTTGTTGTGTAGTGGCCACAACAATTGAGACCTAAAACCAAACTGTCACAAAACCAAAAAGAAAACTACCAAAATGCCAGGTAAACAAAAAGAGAGTACCAGTTCTCTCCATTAGAATTTCTGGGGGTATATCATAGTCCCTAAAACAAGGCAAAATTTTGTAAATGTCAAACCATGGGATGCGTCTCCCTGGAAATTGCTTCCAGAGCAGAAACAAACTCACATCTATGTCTTCATCAAAAAAACCCCCAAACCTCTGAATGTACTCCAGAGATGAACTCCGAGAGCACAAAAGGCAGGAACAGTTATGTTCTGCAACCTCTTTTAACTAAATACCACCTGTCCCAAGTCTCTATCAAAAAAACCTGTCTACATCTGCATGAAGCACAGACCTTTGTCATGACAAGAGAGAAAAGCGGCCGCAGAGCTGGACTCGATCAGCAAACCACAGGTAATCACTTCTTACCAGCCAGGTAAGTAATACAGATTTCCTTATTATTCTGCTTGTTAAAATACTACAGAAAATGAAGAGTAGCTCTGATTACTAGCTACATATGAAAAGGAAATGCACCTGCTTTGAGAAGGACTTAAATGCACCTTTTAGTGGGTTGGTCACAGGCTTGCAATCAGAACCACTGAAAAGACAATAAATGTGGAAGAACAGCTGTTCCTTGAATAATGAGAAAAGTGGGGTCCATCTAGCCCTTAGAACAGGGGATTGTGACAGCCAGGTGTATGCTTCTGGCAGACACGGATAGGCTGGTGTGAAAGACGTAATTCTTGCCACATTCAAATCTTTTAATGGAGGCCACTACTGGGGACTACAAATAATAATGCTGAAGTATCTGTTTGGACCAGAATAGCTGATTACGAAATGCTGGCAATGTCTACCTTCAAGAAAATGCAGAAAACAATCAGACTCTGGGTCTGATTATTTTTCCTCAGCCACAATTCAGACCAGTCTTTGATTAATTTCTCTTCTAAGTTGCATTCCTAGCATTTCTGCTAGGAAACAATTCACGGCAAGTGCAATGCTTGGAAATTACCGTATTGCTATCCCTGTTTTGCAGCTGGGGAATTGACGCACAGATCAAGGCTGAATTTGTGACCAAGGGCCAACCACCAAAAAAGCCTCTCCCAGGGACCTGGGCTGCTCTGGGTCATATGTGCCCAGTCCTTGCAGCACAGGCAAATTGGCCAGTGTCACCCAGGTGGAAAAAACAGTAACAGATCAGAGATCTTCTAGCCATTTGACCTATTCCATAACTAGTTGTGACTGCAAATACGAAGAAATAAGAGATATAAATGTTAACTGGTGGCACAAATCCACACCGGTAAAGACGACAGCAGACTGACTGAAACAGGCCTCCGGGCAAGTGCTGTTGGTCAAGTGGAAGGCAGGCAGTTGTCCCAGGTAATAAACTGGTTCTCTGTAGCTGGCATCTTTCAATCTCGGATACGAATCCCATCCTTCAATTCCTGATTGGGGGAATCCAGAGAAGCAGGATATCATTTCTGTTAAAATATGAGCCCTCCTTCAAACAATCACACATGAAGGGGAACAGGCTGGTGTTTCTTGCGCATTAATCTACTCCAGCCTTTGACAACGCACTACTGACACTCCATCAATCATCTTTCCGTGCGCTGCCACGTAAAAAAGGAGGGGGAAGGGAAAGGGCATTCAGCCAGCTGGAGAGAAGCAACACATAAAATAGCTTCAAACCAGACTGATGCAATATCTTCTGTTCACCAAATAAAAAAAAAAAAAAAAAGGAAAATTCTTAAAAAACTCCCTAACTCAATAAATGCTTCTCAAAATGCTAAGCACAGACAGGAACGTGGTATGACAAAGCCAGACTGAAGTTCAAGATAGCTCAGAACAGAAGATATAGCCTAAAAGTTAGTTCACTTGTGGAGAGTTTAGTGAGGCAAAGGAGAAAAAGGATGCAATAATAAAAGCAGAAAAACAGGCACATCACATGAAAAGGCTTAAATGATAACATTGTCTTCTCTCTCCACCAGACACAGGGCAAAATCAGGCTGTTAGGTGAGATCAAGGATCTCCTTGGTGCTTGGAGGTATCTGTTAACCATAATGTTGAGGGGGGACAGGCAGAATTGATTAGTAATGTGCTGAGCTTAGTCAATTTATGTGATGTGGTTTCCCACAATCCCAAATGACTGGACTTTGGCAAATCAGGAAATCCCTGCTGTCCTCTGTTCCTTCCGGCATGCAAATGGCTCCCTGAGGGGGCTAATTAGTGCAAAGGCACCAACTAGTGCATTTCTGAGATGATACCTTCTGAAATTTTGAGCATGAAACTACTCTAATAATAAGATAAAAGTTAAAACAAAAAAATCCTTTACTGCTGCTTGTTCACAGATGCTCAACAAGTTTCTTGGGGCTTGCAGCTTCAGTTCCTCTTTCTGAGGGAGGGCAAAGCTGATCCTGTGCAACACTCAGCAGCTCCTACACATCTCGGCCCAGGAGACAGCCCCCTCGTGGGGGTCACAGCGCATCCTTGGCCAGTGGCTTCTGAGCACTGAGCTGGTGGCCAAATCAGTGCTCCAAAGGTCTAACCAGAAGACCATTCAAACAACAAAGATCTGTTGGCTGGGCTAGAGCAAGTCACAGATTTCACTTGCAAACAAATAAAGGTTATGTTAGTCTCTGAATGGCAACTTACTTGTGTTTAGCAAACCCGCTCCCTTATTTTTAATGCAAAGGACTAGTGTAAAAGGTTAAAATACTGTTTATTACAGCCTCAGGGATTATCTGCTGATGTACAAATCACTTATGGTCCACTATCTGCAGGTTGAAAAAGAGTATGGTTCAAATTCTGAGCTTCATGAAGTAAAAAGGTGTGCTGGCAATGACTCTAGGGGGCTGTGGGTTCACATGTGAGTTTACTTGCTAATGGTAACTGCTCCCAGCTGGGAGAAGTTCAACTTGTTGAGCCAGCTGCGGTGAAAACAGGTCCCCAGGAAGGTGCTAGATGCTGCGCTTCACTAGTGTGTAGTACAGAAAGGTGGGCTGTTGCTGAATTTTGATTTGTCAAGCAGGTCAATCTTCTCAGAAGATAAAACACTTACAAGAAAACATACAAAGGTAGTACAGGCTGCCTTCAGTGGTGCCCCTAGACCCGCTGTAGAAATCTCTGCATTGGCAACAATGGATGCACCAGAATATTCACTCAGACTAGCACCTTATCCCTGCTGCGTATGGAATTAAATAACTCTAGAGCAGAGCCAGAAGAACCAGGGCAAAGCGTGTTTTGGTAGTTAAAACATGAAAAGCAACATTTTTGTATCATCCAAGCCAAAATATAAGACCAGCACAGCCCAGGGTCTGGTGGCTTGAAATCTAGAGAAGAATCAAACAATTCTTTGTCCTACCTCTTAACTTTTTTGGTCTTGGTCCTTTTTCTATGCCTCACTGCATGAAATGGTTAAGATGAGTCATTTGCATTACAAGCCAGAAAGTATTCCACACAGAATGCAACGTTTGCATTAAAAATCTGCATCAGTATCTATTACATGAGAAGCAGGGGATTAGATTCCCATTTTAGGTCATATCTATACATAGGTTTTCCAATGATGCAATTGCTTTATAGTGTGGTAAGTCCTCCCAAAACAAGGGTACAACAGACAGCATCAATGCAAGTGTGATTTTCTTTGTTTTTTTTTCCAAATGACATTCCAGTATAAATGTGTTTCCTCTCATGAAAGCTGACTTTCAGTAAAGTTCCTGAAGGCAATGCCTTACGCAGGGGCTTACCCTACATTCAAATCTCAGAGACTGTCTATGATGTGATAAATCCGTATTGTGGAGTTTGGTGACAGATTGTTTCAGGTAATTACCGAATAACACAAGAAAATATTTGTGGTTATAATAAAAGAAACATACTTAATTCTTGTTGTCCCTTTTAGAAACTTAGAGCATGATTTTGTATGAATAAATAGACAAGAAAAGATGTTTCTGTCCTATAAAGGCACACTCAAATATAAACTTGCAGTATGTAGCCATCCTCACTTTCTAAAACAACTTTAAAATCTGCAGCTTTGAAGAAAAGTTAGGATATTTGGAGCAGTGATATCAATTGAGCATGAAAGTGCAAATAACAGGTCTGTTATTTTAAGATAATACTTGACTCTTTTAAGGATTCTGCATTAACACCTCTTGATCTATGCCTAAGTAAAAAAAGATAGTTTAATATTAAAGTGATGAAACCCTACCACTGAGTATCACAGCTTTCATCTTAATTGGCTTATGGTATTGCTAGTTACACTTCAGTTGTTTGCAGGCTTTTAACGTTACAGAAAGCGCACCCCTCTTGCTCTAGAACGAGCTGACAGAACGCTTGCAAAATGGATAGGGTGACTTTTAATGATGCAAGTGTTTAGTGGCTGATTAGATGCACTTTGAGGGCTAAATTCTCCTGTGATCAAAAATTTACTTGAATACAAGGTAGTTTCAGCAGGAAGGGAAATAAAATGCTGAGCAAACTGTAAGTGATTGCTTCAATTATATTTATTTTAAGTTAATTTTTGAGAGTGAGTGTTAACTACCTTATTTTACCAGGGTGATACAAAAGTCCTCCAACTGAAACCAACCTTTGATTTCAACTCACATCCATGGTCAAATCTGTACTGCTTTACAAAGCTCCTGCAGGACACGCTTCCCTCAAAACGTTTGCCAGGGTTGAGCTATCAGTGACAAAGAGCAAGGTACTTTAACTTAAGCAGCGCTCTGGATTCACCATTTTAGCAGGCCTGCATTTTATCCATGCAAACTGCTCGTGCCCAGCTGTGACTGCCCTAGGAAATGCTATATTTATTCGTGAAAGTGTCCAAGGACTGGTGCAGAGGATGTCAGTACAGTGATGCTCAGGGTTTGTTCTGTACTCTCAGCCCTGACCCTCCACTAATTCCTGGCTAGGGCAGGAGCTCCAAGCCCTGCCCGACCCCAGCCCACGGAAAGCAATGCCACCCAGCTGTGACCCACCAGGGTGAACTCCCGAGCGAGCGCCTCCAGCTGAATGGCTGGCAAGAGCTGTCTGATGCTTTTCAGTAGCATTTTTTAGTCTAAATCGTTTTATCCTGAAACCTAGAGTGAGCTCTTACACCATGATGGGAAAGATCTAATTACTTACAGTAGTACGTATAGGCTTGGATGCAGGTTTGGAAACAATCAAACTGCCTCCCTCAGCCCCAAACAAAAGCCTAAAACCTAGACCAAAATACTATCTTTTCCTCCCTCTCGGAGGGTTGGCTACAAATGTGGGTGAGTGCCCTAAGTGAAATACCTAAGTATTCTTCCTGCAAGCCTACAGCACACGATTTACATAGCAAACCTGTCACTCATTTCAGCATGATTAGGCATCATCTGATAAGGCGGCTCTGGGACAGGTATAAACCAGTATTTGCAGGTGAGGACATAATGAAGGTCTCGGGCACAACTTGCACAAGTCCAGCCGACGCCACAGCGAATGGCTGGCAGCACCCCTGGGTCTCCTGTCTGCAAGCCCTGCTGTCTCCCGGCAGTGGGGAAAGCAGCCTTCACCTTGAGCAGTGCTCCAGCACTGATCCCCGAGATAAGCACTGCCCATTTTAGACCTGGCTGGAGCCCAGGAGGTCAGGGCTTGCCCACAGGATGAAGTGAATGGGATGTTTTGAAATGGAAGGTCTGGGGGAAAGAATACGCCCAACAAGCAGGACAGCTGAAGAAAAAGGGGATCTGCACTACGGAGAGGGCACATCTGCTGTTCAACAGGCTGTGCCCCAGCCAACGTTGCTGTCAAACTCGCTCCAGAAAGCATCATTTCTTCCCAGCCACTGCTCTCCCCTGCTATAAACATCCCTCCAGCATCTCAGCGCTGTGCCTTGCTGGAGCACGGGGCCTGCTGGCTTGAGTTGCTGCTGCTGGGGTAAAGGGCTGCTGTACGCCGCTGCCCCCACTTCAAAGAGAAAGCAAATAGCTGCTGGAAAACGCAAGGGGAGAGAGAGAAGACTATCAACTGGCAAGAAACACATCGCGCTGCGCTGGTATCATCAGCATGCCATTCTCAGAGCTGGAATGCTCAGCCAGCCTTACCCACAGGAATACTGCCTATAGAGACCAGGGAACAGGGTGTTTTTAACTAGTCTTGGGTATTCTGCATGGACAAATCTGGTAGCTGGCCACCCAGTTACCTATTTGTATATGCAAGGCATGCGCTCTGCCACTTTCCTGGGCACAATCAATTACACATACAAAACACAGGCATGAAAACCTGGAGGAAGCCTGAGCTCAAAGTTAACGATTACTATTATCTTGTTTAGCATTAAAGATTAACTACACCAGTGAAAGGATGTGTTATGAAACGTCTTTCCCAGGCTGGAAAGTAAATAGAGGGAGAGTTTTGTGTTTTTTTCTCCTCTTAAAGGCTACTCAGAATTTAGAATGTTGTTCAAACTGATTATTTACAATAATATCAAAACATAGTCACTTGCCATGTGACTGCTCATATTCTCATTTGAGATGTCGTGCAGAAACACATGGAAATCTGGTGAAGGCAAACCAATTTTAGAACATGTTCCAAGCAATTGTTTTGCAGCACTGCCCTACAGTATGAAGTCTCTTACATTTCTTAAATTGCCTAATCAAATGCAGACTCTGTTCCAGTCACGCTAAATTTTCACATAATGGCAGAAAAACACTTCTTTCTAGCCTAGCACTGAACAGTTGGATCACATTATTACATTTACTGCTTTTGTAGTCTCTGAGTGTGTATTTGTAAATGTATGCATATACATATTCACAGGGGAGAAGGGGGAACATTAGCGCCCATGCTGTGTGACCCCGGGGACAGTTGGAGGGGCAGAGGAATGTCTTGAGAGGCGCCTGTGCTGAGGGTCTTCTGTGAGCACCTGGCTTACCAAGAACACAGAGGGGTAGTGGTGAGAAATTTATTTTTATTTATTTAACAATTAGATGTATTAGTGCAGGATTTGATCCAGCTGATTCCTTTCCCTACAGTCTACTGAAGCTATTAAACTGATACAAATGCAGTTAGGTAAGTTATACCCATATTGTTGACAGCCTGGAGCTGGAGGCAGGATTGGTGCTATGTGCAGCCATGGCTGTCTTGCTCTGGATCCCAAGCTTGGGCACATCCCTGTGCTGCATCACATCAGTTTGGGGAATTCTCTGCATCACAGAACCGCCCACTCTCCGTGGGCCAAATGCAGCCTGCAGAGCCCATGCTCAGCAGTTGGCTGGAACAGGACGCAGCCATGCTGGGCACCAGCTCTCACTCCCCTCAGTCTTTTACTTGGGCTACATCATCTCATGATAACATTCACCCTGCAAGGCAGGGAAGTATTTGCACCACACTACTTTGGCATTTTGACTAGCGAGCCACAGGGAAGCGACGGATCAGACCTTTAAAAAAAAAATTAAAATATTCAAATCAGTAACATATGGACTGCAAGTGCTTGAATCAAGGTCACAAGGAAATCTGTGGCAAATCAGGCAATGAGACTTAGGGCTTTAAAGCTTTACATTACAGTCTGTCCCATTCTCTCCTCCATACCAGCCTCCTGAGATCCCAAATACAACTGCAATGTTTCCCTATATCCTTGTGTTATCAATAGTAATACTGGGATAGCGTAAGAATGTGACTAAATCATGTGTCCCACACGCTATGTATGTCTGCAGGTCTATTTCTCCTTTACAGCTGCACCAAATACATTTAGGTTTGTGTTGGCACAGTTTGCCACGTAAGACCACTGTTCAATCATGAGCGGTGCTTGTTATGTCTTTGGCAAGGATGAAAACCTGATGCTTTAGGGGGAGGAAAAGCCATAATCCACTCTCACAGTAAAACCTGTACAGTGGTACACAAGACAAAAAAATAAATCTATCCATACCCTTGCAGGGAATCAGATTAATCCCCAAAGCATGGGATTTGATTATTTTTGTCTGAAGTTATCATTAAGGAAAAAAAACCCTACATAATGCTAAAAATACCCACACAGCATTTATTTTATGAAGAAAATATGATCTACTGAGCAAAACCAAAATTACTGGCTTTTCAGTGTTAATCTTTGATAAACATGTGCTGGGTTAAAGAAACTGTCACAGAGAGCAGAAGTTTGCAAACTGAAAGAACCCACTCAACTCTGCAAGATGATTTTTCCCCCTTATTACTCCTTTCATGAGACACCTGGGGACATTGTTCACACACTGTTGACAGCTTTCACACCACTGCTTTTCCTCTGTTATCCTTACCCTTCTCTTCATCACTCGTCTCCAGGTGGCAATACTCAAAAAGTTGCAAGGGGTGCCAATGCTGGCTCTTGGACAACTGTTGGAAAGCCACCGGGCCCTCTCCTGCCTTGCAGCTCAGTTGGTTCAAGTTGTTTCCAGAGGGCACTGGGCCCCCTTGACCCACGGGGCAGTACACGGCTATTTAACACCTGGGTGCTGCATCACCCCGGGAACACGCAGACTGCTTACAGCCCTTTCTTGTTGTCAGCTACCATTACACCAACAGGCAGAGTCACAGCTCCCTCACTAACACTGGACTACATTCAAACACCATCTAAAATTTTAATACTGTATTCTTAATTACACACTGAGGCTTTTGTAAGTTAAATACACATTTTTCTTCTCTGTAGTCTCCCAAAACAGGATGGTTACACAGCCCGATAGCACACGTAATGTGGGAAGGGGGTACCCAAGTGGAGCGATATATAAACAAGGGCTTAAAATATAAACGTGAGAATTTTCTTTTGACCCTGAAGTGCATCTGCCATGATAGACATGCACAGAAATAGCAGCAACACTTTCTGTGGTGCTGTACCTCCTGCATGCAGTCCCTGTCCACTACTGGCACCTATAAACACGTCTGTGAAGTGCAGCAGCAGCACTTGAAGGAAACACCTTTTGTCTCATGCCACAATAAAGCACCAAGGAAGGTCCTACCCAACAGAGGTGTGAGCTGGCACCTTAGTGCTGCTCAGGAAAGCAGAGACTCAGCTGTCACGACCATTTGGCATAAGAGAGATGAACTATGTGTCTCATGTTAAGAAAAGCCTATTATTGCAGTAATAGCTGAGCTGAGTGACCAGCTGATCACCTCTCATCTCTTGCGAGGTTTCACTCCCACCTCCGGTGGGCAGCCAGTCTGTGATGCTGGTCCCTGCTGCTCACTCATTACCTTTCCAGACAAGCACCTCTGTGTTTGCTTCTCCGCTGTCCCCCATGCACTTGAAGAGCCCCCCTAGCACGCGTCTGCCAATTAACTCCTCATTCTCATCCCAAGCACTCTTCAAAGCTCTCCTTTGCCTCTGATGCCTACACGCCTGTGTGCCCCCTTTCCCCGACACACGCAGCTCAGCTATGTTTAGGCAGCCTGTCCACTAACACGCCTGCTGATTATGCAGGCCAGCACAGCTCTCCCGCTTCTAGAGGCCACTGCCTGACTGTATCCATCTGCTGTCTCTTCTCTTAAACCATCCACTGTGGGGAACAGGATCCATCCTTTTTATTCCGTGTTTGTCCAGTGCCTATCAAATTAGAAACCTAGGCTGCAATTTGGTTCTTAGATGCAATGGTTAAAAAAAAATAACAGCAACAAGAAACCTTTTTGCAAGAGGAGTATCTGTGTGCAAATACGACCTCTGTAATGTTACCAAGGTCAGGCAGACCAAGGCCAATCTGCTGTGTGAGAATATAAATCAAAGCTGTCCAGGGACTGATTTCATTTACAAGGTTTGTAACCACTCTGGACAGAACAAATGTCACTTGCTTGCTTGAGCACCTTACTCCTCCCTCTTCCACCACCACTTCTTCGCTCCTCCACTTCCACCCAGCCCCTCCCTGCCTGGGAACTCCTCTTGACCTCCTTTGCTCTTGAAAGCAAGAGTTCTCTTCTAGCAAGAAAGCTGTGGCTCACCCATGACAGACAGCCACGGTAGACCTAATTATTTAAATTATGCAAAAACCTCAACAAGTAAAATTAGCACAGAGCCACAAGTACATTCACCTGCTGGTTACCTGCCATGCAGAGAACACGTCAGAATTAAAACAATAAATTCTATAACGACTTCTTTCCTATTGCTTTCAAAGATCTGCAAAACAAACCAAGGAAAGCATCTGTAGCAAGTATTAGAGTCTGGGCACAGATCCTGTGAAATCACATGGTTTCCGTTGTGGAACTAAAAAGGCTTCTACAAGAATGTGTGAAATACACAGCCGAAATTCTCCATTTCTTTCTGTGCTCTTTGGCACTTTGCGTGGCTAAGTTAAAGCGGCAAGTTCTGTTTCTTTAGCTGGCGGTTTTCAAAGCACAGCCCGATCTGCAAATTGAAAGAGTGCAGGATTCAGCTAGCAAGGTCCCTCTCCAGTAAGCAGGGAGTTAACATAATCCCACGCCAAACAACAGGTTGCTGCCTCCAAACTGGAGCCTTGAGCAGAGGGTCCAGCGGTGGCCTCGCTCCTCGCAGCCACTTTGCAGCCTGCCTGCAGGTGTGCCCGCCGAGCTGCGGCGGGGCTGGCCAGGGCTGCCAAAACCAAAGAAACTTTACGTTCTGGATGTTAACTTTAGTTACCATAGCCAGACAATGCTGCCAGTGGTGTGGAAGAAAAAATTGCTGTAGCCAGCTGTGCTGTTCACAGTCGGATGGTTTCTGCGTAGCTCCAAATGGTTATGGAGCCAGTAGCCTGTTGTGGCCAAGGACAGGATGATGGATGGTCTACACACACTGTCCAAGCAGGGAGAATGGCAGAAGTTCACTTCAGGGTTGTTAAAATGCTAATCTGGGTTAGTTAACAAAAGCCGAATGGAATAGAAAAGTTAGGGAAATAAACGCTACTCATATGTTATATATGTGCACTACAGATTTGATCTCTGTGGTTAACACAAACATTTGACTTTGGAAGTGGGACAATTCAACAGTCTTCCTGTTTGAATAAACTGAATCGACTTCTGATATTAGCTGTGCTGTAATTACTGTCAAGCCACAAGGAGGGAAAGTGGGCTACGGCAGACAACACAGAGCTCCGGAAAACAGCGTCGGAAGGGCAGTAACACGATTTTCCCTGCACACCTCTTCCATGTGACATGGGAACAAATCAGAACCTACTTTCTTTTGAACTCGAGTCTGGCAGCTATTCACAGAACAAGTAACAACTTAATAAAATGGCTTAGATGGATTTTAACGGTAACTGCAGTAGCTCATCTGATGCATAAGAGAAGAGATCATCTGCTCTAACAGCAGTTTTGACGAAAGCAACATTTGAACTGTTTTAATTACATACAGAGCTGCTAAGACTGAAAATAACTCATACTACCCAATGCAAGCAGTGTGCCTTCCATCTTTTCTTAATTAGTTGTGGAGCAAATTATTACTTTATCCAATGGAAAGACACCTGATTTTTCAAACTGGAATTATAGGTATGTTTAACATACAAGTATGTTATCAACCACCACCTCCTCTGTTCAGCAAGCAAAGCAAACACACAGCGCATTCCTTGAAAAATATCAGACTGCAACGTAAGTAAGATCAACATAAGCTTATACAAGCCCAGAAGCTGTTGATGTAACTGCTTTCTTTGTCTTACAAAGGAAGACTGGAACCAAAACAGTGCCTGTCACATCACTTGTATGACACTTGATGAAAATTGACCGTATTGACATACAATCTCCTTGACTTCAGATTTCAAATTTCTTTTTTCCAGACGGAAGCATAACCAAAACATTTCTATTCGGGTTCTGTCCAGCTAACTGGGCTTCACGGGTTGCTGAATCCTGTGTTAAGTGCAATAATGTTTTTAAAATAATTTAAAACCCATACAAAAAATAAAATCAAGAGCTGCAATTTGTGTGTGACCAACTGTAGTAAGACCAGAAGATATGTTATTACAAATGCCTAATATATGCTTTGAAGTGAGCTTCTATGACGTACGCTTCTTTACTTTCACATATCTCATATGACAGGACCGATCAGATCGAAGATCATTTAGTCAGTTAATTGCATATATAATTAAGCATTCTATCAAAATATGTGCTCTTTATAAGTCTACATCAAAGTTACGCTGGCTCCAAGGGCTAAAGTACCTGCTCTAACAGTCGGCTCAGCTCATACGAACGAGGCAGAAATGTTCAGATGGTCCAGCTCAAAGGGCGCGAGAGGCTTAGGGGGAAAACCCGCAGCCACACAGCTGGTTTGTAGAGCTCTGACAGGGCCATCGCTGTATTCCTGGCACACGCTCCTGCATCACACAAGGCACGTTTAGAAGATGATGTTATCTTTGTTGCATCTCGACCATAAATGAGAACAGGTAGTGACAGACTGCAGGACAGGAGGGAGGAAGGTAGCTGTTCACAGTAACTACAGGTGCAGATGAAAGTGAGAACCAGTTAAATAAACCGATTTAGAGCCTCTGGGTTATACTTCTTTGGATATTCTTTTGAAAACAAATCTGAGCAACATAATTGAGGATACTAATAAGTTCTTACTACAAACTTTTTCTCCTTGTTTTTAAAACAGATGAGCTTTATATCAGTTAATATAAAAAGTGTTAAAGTTCATGATTCTATAGAAATAAGAGCACTCAACTGGCAATTTGTATTTATCTGAGCCACAGTAAATGTTTATACAATATCTGCCAACATAACAAAATATGCCTGTCACTTACCACATTAAACATGATTGCATACCGCTTAATTTACTGAATAGTAACTTAAGTAGACTTCAGAGGTGCGTAGAATTTTACAGTGTGAATAAAGCAGGAAAAAGGTCTATTCTTTTCTGCCACAAAAGTGATTGCAAAGCTTTACAATGAGCTTCCTGTTGGACTTGGAAAAAGGAAAGAACCTCAGAAAATTCTCTGTGAAAGTATTTGTATGTGGGAGCAACAGACCAGCAGTAAAAGCCTCCAAGACAGCAGGAAGCTGTTCCTTCAAATAATATTTAAGTGAATTAATAAACATCGTTACAGAAAGACTAACAACTTAGAACACAAAGATATCCCAATGAAGATACATGCTTTTTCTGAAAGTGAAAAACTACGGAAAAAATGCCACACATTTACAAAGCAGCAAACAGTATTTCAGAGGAAGTTTGCTGTAATTCCTGCACATTATGCGTGAGGCGTGTGTGTGTGTACATGGATAAGCTACAATACCATCTGTACAGCAAGTGCCACATATGCGAGCATTATGAACCATCATTGCTGCTGCTGCTGCTGCTATGCTTAAAAGTAAATGTATTCTAAGCCACGCACACATACAAATATAAATGACTTTACACACTGAGGGCCGAATTTTGCTCAAATTACTCACAGGCTAGTGCCTGAGATACTTCTGGTCAAGATTATGTCTGTAAGAAACAACTCTAAGACTGGCAGAAACCCACTAATTTAAGACTAGCTATGATCATGCTATCAAGTGAGTTATCCACCGGGAACTACAATGTTTTCAATACATCAACCTAAAGCATACTTAATTGCATTTTTCAACTCGCAAAATAAAACACAATGACGATTATAAAAAACCCGACACAAGCTCACAACCCTTTCAAACACAGGCATAATATCCACATAGAAATATCTGTGTGACCTTTCATTTCCATCCAGCGCTTATAAATAATAAAGGAGGCTTTAAACCCTTTCTAATTACTCCCTGAAAGCCGCTGTATCGGTTTCTGCAGTGCTGAAACGCCGGCCCCCCCACCAAAAA
>VXBO01004328.1:477512-576427 GCA_013400135.1 Rhinoptilus africanus
CCATGGGGCGGGGGTGTGTGTGTGTCCTTGAAAGGACATATTTTTAAGTGCCTGTCCAAAATCTCCTTAAATATTCCAGAAACAAAGGGTTTAATCCCAGAAACGAAGTCCAGGAAGTAGCTGTCACTAATTCATTTTTCTTCACATGGAAGATAAATTAATTAAGGCTTAAAGTGGCATGAAATATTTTGGATGCCCCTGCATGAAAAAAAAAAAAAAAGGATAACTCGCCAACCAAACTGTATAATCTGTACTTGTTTTATAGGAAATGAAAATTTCTGAGTAAAAGTAACTTGGAGATGCTTGCTGGGGAAACATCTCTGTTATTCACATGCAATTCCAAAATTCCTGCCCCTCAGCTCTGTTCGGGCAGGTCACTCCCCACAGCACTCCTGCCCCTCTGGAAGGCAAGTGCTTGATACTCCCAAGCAGTATTTGGGCTGATCCTGCAGGTTTTTACGCACGCACCGCTCGCAGTGGGAGCATTGCCTCTTGAGGACTGATTCATCTCAGCAAGGGCGCCAGGATTTGGCCCATAGTAAATTCTCTTTAGAGATGGTGCCAACAAAATCTCTCAGCCATGGGAATAGGACGTTTTTGGCAACTCAGCCCCTTGGCTGGCTCTCTCTGATGTTTCCTAGTGGTGACAGGCTACAGGCGAGATCATTATGGGCTTCCTCACAGCAAACACAGCACGGCTATGTTGCACCCCAGGAGCTGCTGCCTGGTTAAAGGTGTAAGAACATCATTTTCTCTTTCTCAGGAGCAGCCCTAATCTGAAAAGCATCAAAATTTGCACGGTGCATGAAAATGCTGCGATAGAGACTACTCGCTTGGTTAGGAATCAAATTGCAACTTGAGGAGAAAAAAGCTTAGAGCACCTGAAAGAGAAGGATTTGGTTCCCAGAATAGCTCTGTGGCCTTATCACTGGCAGGCAAACACCCAGAGCAGGCCCAGGGTTGTGTGGATTGATGGAGGGGAGGGGTACCTAGGTGCAAGCTCCCCACACCAGGGCATTTGCTCCTTGGATTTTTAAATGCCTGATGGTGGTGCCAGACGTATTTCCATTCCACATCCTTTTTTGTGACTGGCATGTGGAAATTACTCAGCAGTGCTGCTCAGTTATCCCTGCAGCGGGAGCATGGGAAGCATGGCACAGCCTCTGCCATCTGCTTGGGCTGCGGCCGCGCACTCCTCTCTGCTCTGAGAGGGGCTGCTTGTGGGAAGGGACCTTTCCTCCCCACCATACATCCCAGCCACAAGCTGACTCAAAGCTTCTATAGATCAGGATAAGACATTAATATGGTTTAAATCTCCTTCTGCTTCAATTAGGCAGATGACACAATGTTGAGAATCGGATCACACTCCAGTAGAGCAAAGGGTTTCAGTTCAAGGTACAGCATTTCGGAGGATTTTGGACTAGTATCTTGTGTCTATACATAAATATGGTAGTTTATTATAGTTTCAAAATTTACTGCATGGCTAGAGACCACTGTATGTAAGGATTTAAAGTATGTGCACTTAGAGTATGTGTGCAGTGAGGGAATTACACGGCCACAGGTTTTTAAACACAAATGTATGCAGGCTCCTATTGATATGATAAACTATCAGTACCATGTGCTGCAAAGCTTCTTAAATCCTCATTGACACAACAGAGCACTATTGTGTCAATAGTGTGCAGATTAATGGGGTATTGTCAGGCTATTTTAGGCCTTAACTTTCATTTATCCTAAAACTTGTTCTTCATTGTAACTCTTAACCTTTGGATTCTGCCAACACATTTCTTGTCACAAATATACTAATGGAATTAAAAGAAACCTGCCTTTTAAATGTTAATCACCCCTAGAATGATTGATTTGTAAAAGAAACACATCAGCAGAATCTGAAAGTACAGAGGCACAATAAAATGGACGGAGTGTCAGCCCAAGCGCCAGGAATGCCCCAGGACCAGCTTTGGCTCCAATGAGGCTGTCCCTGTGTACAAGATGGTAAGGAGAGCGCTTACTCAGCCTGCCCCATAGGGACAGCTCATGGATTATTCCTATCGTCTAAAGAACTTCTCACCTTCTAAGTGTTTTACAGACTTAAGCAACGCTTGTTCATGAATTTGAAAATGTAAGCAAAATATTCAAAATTTACATACAGATAAAAGATCCACCATCTGTTAGAACAACAAATTGAGTTTTTGCTTCATTAAAATACAGATAATACTAAACTAATATGTATTTACACCAGACATTTCATTCTGCTTGAATGCCTCCATTGGGTTTATAACCAAGGCTGAATGGATTTCAGCAAACGCAACTGTTGATTAAAATCACTACTTCAGCCACATGGTGATTTGGTGAGAGAGGGCAAGCGCACACAGTGCAGGGCAGTTTGCATGTCCGGGAAAGCACCTTCAGAGCACGCCTGCCCAGGAAAGTTCGCTCAAACAGCGCATCCCTGGGAAATACGAAGTGCTGAGGAAAATGGTATTGATGGTTTCCCTCTGCCTGAGCCAGAGCTGAATCAGTGACTCAGCACACTAGCGCACGGCAGGATGGCTTCTGAAGGAAATGTGAAACTTTCATTTTGAGGACATGTTAATTTAAGCTGTGTCATTTTCAATAAAACCAGCAAACGTCAGTTACAAAGGATGGTCAAATCACAGTAGTGCCAGGATTTGATGATGTTATATTTTACCTAAATATTTTCCCCTTCCCTTCTTTTTTTTTTTTTTTTTTTCCTCCAAAAAGCACCACGTATCATCAGTGCGTACAGACATCTGCCTACTGCATGGCATTGTATAGAGAAATTGATAGGTCATTTAATATGGATTAGATAGATAATTTCTAATGAAGTAGACCTGCACAGTTTTTGTATTCACTCTCCTTAAATCTAAGTTGCAAAGTGCGGATGTTATGACTTACCTCGACTGTAATTAAGTTTGATAATAAAAGAGAATAGAATTTATTTATTATGAGAGCATAAAATTAGCTGGACAATTTAAGGTGCTATTCAATGAGCAATACTCCCATAGCAGGGGTAAATATGAGTCTGCCTAATGGTATTAGTATTAACAACCTAGAAAAGTTATTTTCATACAGCCCTGGTTTTATGAGCCTTCGTGCCTTTTCAATATCTGGGGAGCCATTGCAGAGGGCAGGGCAGGCATGTATAGTATGTGAATAAATGTAGAACAATTTCCGAGAAAAACAGGCTTTTCATCTCTATCGATTGGTGAGGAATTCTCTGCTTTGGATTTTAAGAACATAAATGTAGAAAATAGGAAGCTGAAGGTATAATGCTTCACAGCTCATCACCAGAACAGGGTTAGAGCCACATAAGCCGCAAGTGATCGCTCATTAAGGTACTCCACTGTTAGCCTGCACAATGCAGAATTCCGTGTTTTCTAATGCTCACCTCCATTAGACGGATGCCTACTGTTCCTGGCTTTGGCATCCAGTCTCCATGAAACCTTACTGGAGTTGCCATCCTATTCGTAGCCACTTATTCACCCCCATGTGCTGTGTTTTAGATCCCAAGAAGATGGGTCTTTAGTCTGCCTGGAGTGCATTTAGATCCTATTCTTGTTCAATCACCCTAAACCTTGTTGCCTGGGGAAATATAGGTGAAAATTCCAGTGTCTGGCTGGCAAAGCAATACAACTGAGCCAGCCATTTTCCTTCTCTGAATCCTGAGCTTGTAGCAGTATCAACGCAAGTCAGAAGCGAGACATTTCAGAACATTGTCGCTCATGATTTACACCAATAGGCTAAAAATAGCAAATTGCTAATATAACAAGGCTGTGTGTGCTGTGTTGATACAGGCCGTTAACTGGTTATAAGTCAAGTACTGTATAAAGAGCGGTAAGTTTAAGAAAAGACATAATTTTATCCCTGTAAATAGTATCCAATTTAGATAGCACCTAAGTGTAGTTCTTCACAATGCTTAAAGGAAAGAAAATAATTTTCTCTTCCTTTCCAAATGACGTGAAACCCTCCTTTTCACCCTTGTCAGTTGTCAGAAAACTATAGGAGGTGCTTTTAAGCGATTAGCGTTTTGTAAAATATAGGAAGACACAAAACTGTTTCAATACTTTCTTTTAGCATCTTCTTGGGTACTGTGTTGAGAGTTGTTTTTAAAGTATTTCTGACTGTCAAAACTTCAATTTAACATCATTGTTCTCTCTTTTTTATATCTTTCTAATCTGCCTCCTCGTTCAGAGGGATGTGTAGAAATCTCAGGTTGTATGCCTGTCACTTGAAGGCGTAGTGATAATTTTCTGCTAACACTGATGGGCTGTGCATCTGAACTTGGCAGCCTTACTCTGGCTCTACATAGGATCAGCATCTGCATATGCTTCCACTCGTCATTTATCTTTCTGGCTGGCGTAAGAAATGGGTCCAGACTGCTATTCCATGCCCACCCACAATCATCTGACATCAGTTTACCTTCAGAAGCATACAGAACACTATCTCTACATTGAATATTTAAGTGATAAATCTAATAGCTGCTCTCAGTTCTTACTTAGGTGAAAGTCTGACTGAAATTCAATACGTTGGCTCTCCAATTCCCCCATCTACCTTTGGGGAGGTAGAGGAGATGTGCCAGTAATTAATAAAAATAATTGGAAAACAAATATTTTTTTTTTTTATGCTTTGGCAGTATACTGCATGGGTCAGCCAGTGGGGATCACATGGGATCCTGCTCAGATGAACCTGCGGCAGTGGAAGGCCAGAAATTCCTCCTCTGCTGAGGCTGCAGGGCTCGCAGAGAGAACCCCGTGTCAGCAAAGATGGAAGAGACACAGACACAATGCTTGTAATGTGTTGTCCTGAGTATTTTACGACTTGAAATGTGCTTAGAGTGAAATCTGGATGACTGTATGTCAAAGCTAATAAAAGGGATTCAAGCAATAAACATAACTGGGCACAGTCTTGCAAAACCAGTCTTTCCTGCCTGCAAGATCCCCATCAGACTTAACTTTGAAAAAAACAACTCTTTCAGGCCAACAATTCTGGCCATGGCACTTTCCTGCAAATATCACTGCAATAGTAAACCATGATTCATTCCCGGTCCTTGCAAAAGATGAGTCTTGCAAAAAAAAATCCCAGAGAAGGACAGCTGTACAGGGCAGAGAGCTGGGGACAGGAAAGCCAAGCTGAAGGCACTGCCAAGGTGCCTTTTGGGGCCAGGTATAAAGTGGTAGGTGTTGCTAACTCCCCTCAGCACTTTAAACATCTACAGGAATCACTGAAAGCAAGAAAACTCCCTTTTCTGTACAATGATTAGCTTTTCAGTTGGGTATATTACATCACCTATCATTTGATGGGGAATTCATTTCAAATGTCTAAGGTAATATAAACAAAATACTGTAATTAGATTTAATGGCATACTTCCAAGATTAATAGGTGATCTTCCTCACAGCCTACAATTTTAATTTCCAAAATTTCATTTGTCATACTGCTACTCAGTCAGTACAGATTTACCATCCACAGTGTTTACCTACACTTTTCCTCACTAGTAGTAAAACATGCTGCCTTTTTCGGGCACAGACAGATGAAAAGACGTATTAGTAACAAATCTATGTGCATGGCATATAGTCACAAGATGACAAGACACTTAATGTTATCTATTTATGTTATATATAGCAACTTCTGTTACACAAAATCACTTTTCAGTCCCATTTTAGGGGATTACCTAATCCTGTCATTGATTCTGTGTGATGATTCCCCCTTGTCCTGTGGAGACTCACTGACCTTCAGAACAGGAACAGGCCTGAAAACATTCTATTATTTCACTGTTATTTATGTGTAAATTACAAGATAATGTAGGATGGGAACAGATGATAATTTTATCTTTTTATTTACTTCACGGGGCTCAGACTTTAGGTGTCCTGTCCCATAAGAAAAATTGCTCCCTATCAGTAAGAATGACCAAAGACAAAATTGATGTTTTCTTTAGGGTAAATCAAATATTCCCTTAGAAATTTAGCCAATCATACAGGTTCTCAAACAGCTCAGAGCTACAGTAAAGCTACTATCTACTGTAACTGTCCTATTCCAAAAGCTGCAGTTAAGGGGTGAGGCAATTGCTCACTGGTTATAAATACCAGCAGATTAGTTTATCTATAGATTAGTATCACATTACTCATTCCAGAGTCCGTAAAATCCAACATGAATCATTTTGGCTTCGTATACTGACAATCACATCCTACACAAAGGTGAGTCCACAGGTACCAGCTGATGACATTTTACAGTCATGGAGGTTTCAGTATTACAGAAAACAAGCAATTAGGCATGTGTGCATGTATAAACTCACACAGACACATCCACAGACACGCATAAACCTTGCTCCTTCACTGTCCCACCAAATATAACTCCATGGATTAAGGCCTTAAATATGACTCTAAGAATGTAATTCAGTACAGTCTGTATCTCCCTTGGGCGAGCCTGAGGTAGCTCCTTGGGCTGTCCCAGCTCAGCAGCTGTCCAGCCTACCACTGACTCAGGAGCCAAAAACCTGCCTCATTTGGGTGACAGTAAAACAGTTGTAAAGGATCAGACAGACATTATTCACGGTTGATGGAGGGAGGGTGCTTAGAAAATAGTTAATACCAGTAATCACTAAGAATAGAAAGGTAAACAAGCTGCTGGTAAATTTGTATCTGCTTGAACTCTGAAATAAAGCCTTACCACATTTCTCCACTGCATTCCTATCCAGCAAGAGGGTAGGCTATCATCATGGGTTTGAAGAAAGATGATCAAACTATTTACTTTTACCTCTGTGACACATACAGAAAGTTCATAGCCCACACACAATCACTAATGACAGTAGTTGCTGCCTTTGGCATGTTAACTTGAGTTTCTGTTTAGTGTATGCCCTTCAACATCTCAGTATCTGACTTCAGCCTGGGATATTTTGTTCTTGAGAGGTAGGTGGGTACCTTCAATGGTTTTTTCAATACTTATGGCCTTATCCAATATTACAGTTTGTTTGAAAAAATGACTTCTAGCTTTGGTAAACCTCAGTGTTTCTTTTTGTGTGCTAGCCGTGGGCTGCAAAATCCTTTCTGCTGAGTAGCCATAGATGTACCTTCCATGAAAGGTTTGCTTTTCTCCGTTCTGTGCTTTGCATGTTAGTGCAGAAGAAAAATTTCCACTTACAGAAGGTGAGTGCAATTATTATTCTCTAGGTACATTATCAAAACTAAGAGGCAAAAGTGAGTGCAGGTGGCTTTGATCCTTTGTTACTGCTACTCCTTCACCCCCACAAACATTTGAAATGCTGCACCGTGTCTGAGAGCCACTCTCATGTCACTGATCTTGGGACACATCTTACTACCTTTCTTTGGTGGGTGCAAGATAACATATTTTCATCTTTGAGGTGACAGTAGGTGACAATGAGATAGGTGGCCCATTTCAGCCCCACGTTGTTTCACTGATCACAGTCTGCCAGCTGCTTGTGTGACTCTGTGTGTCAGCCCACTAATCTTGAGTGAGGCAAAGCTCCACGGAGTCTGGGGAAATACCATTGTCTGTGACAAGTCATGCAGGAAACAGTCATGCAAAGGAGCTGTCAGGGAGGAGGCTTGGTCTAGAAGAGGGGTGTGTGTGGGGTCAAAAGTGTAGAAAGCACTTTAGATCCAATGCAACATAAATTAGCTATTCTATCCCACAAAATCTCCTATTCGCAGCACATACTGCAAGAATTAATGTAGAAAAAATATACAACAAAGAAGCAACCAGTGATCAAGTTATTACTAAATCCTCTGGATGGTGCTTGACTTGAAAAAACAGGCTCAGGTAAGAATGCCAACGCTATTATCTGACGTGGCTCAAAAAAAAAAAGTAAGCCATGACATCTCCATTCTTGTCAAAGCACGGAGACTGCTGTGGGTGCTCTGCTACCTCTGCTGCTTGGAGTGAGGCAGTCGTAGCTGCTGTGGCTGTTAGCTACAGATCTCCTCTTTTCTATGTCTTTGTGGATAAGAGGAGGGCACTAAAAGTGGTTGTTCTTTTTGGGAAGCAATGGAAGAAACAGTATTTGTGGCTCTAGCCAAAGTTTTCCAGCTCCTTTTTTAGATTGGAGTTTTAAAAATTATTTGCATAACAAGGTGCCAGGATTTTAGCAGCCATATTATGGCAAATAAATCATTTTATAATAAAGTCTCTATTATCCAGTAGCCAAAGATAACAAGAGGTTATTCTCAGCTTTCCTATCAAAAACTGTTTCAGAGTTGGATACTTTATCTGAGTACTTCAGATGCTGCCTGAATAACTTCCTGTGTTCAGAAGAATCTCAATGATTGTTTATTTTGTTCACATGTACTTTGCATGCTGATGGAGAATGCCTAGTCAGTCCTTTCTCTCCCTGTCATCATTAGCCATACGCATGCATCAGGCCAAGAGCTCAACACTAAAACAGAGAGGGATGAAAAGGTTTCCACCCTCTTGTGTAGCCAGACCATACAGAATCTCTCTCCATATGTGGTACGGGGGACCCAGCTGCCTGAAGCGCAGGCTTAGCTGCCACCTGGCAAGTCCCCCTGCACTGCCCCAGGCTCAGAGTGCACTGCCAGGTAGGACAGTGCTTTGTCCTGGCAGAGCGATGAGGAAGGGAGTGGAGTCGGGAGAAGATGGTAGAGGCAGAGAGGGGAGAAAGCAGACTGTCCAATGCTCTGCCAAGTGACAGGTGATTTTGAGGTCAGAGCCATGGTCAAACTCAGACTCCCAACACATCATGGTGCCAAGACTCAAGCTCAGGTGAGCTTTGGACATGCCAGAAGAGATACGTTAGGCCATATTACTCCTTACTACAGACCCAAGTGAGTAGCTGTGTCTGCAAGGTGGATCATATATCATTCCTGCCAATCAGTAATGTCATGGTGCTGATGTCAGGCTGACAATTTAGATTCAAAATCCTTCCTGGAAGGATCAGGATAGCATGTGTGAATGTGTTCCTGGGGTTGCTGGCCATCTGGGCTGCTCTGGAAGCCATGTGGTTTTACACCCTGCCCACGTTTCAGGCATCCTGTATCCAAAACATCACCAGAGAGAACTGTGTGCCTTAACTTGCTCTCTGATCTACATCCCTTTGGAGACTTTTGACAGAGCCAAAGTCTGTGTTTTCCCTAGGATCTTCAAAGCCCTTTCAGAAAAGACCCCATGACAGAAAGCCTGTTGATTTTCATTGGGACTGCATGAAGATCCCTCTTTTCTCCCAGTTGCCAAAGGAAAAAAATGTGAAGTATATTTTTCAAATGTCATCCTGGGGAGCCAACCCTCAAACTCTTCCTCACATATAAAATGTCCTGGCAGGATTACCATATAATATCCATTGCAGCACTGGAAAATATCAAAGAATCATGGTTTAAAATTAAACAAAAAAGCACCCTTTCTTGTCTCAAAAAATACTCTGTTCCTACGCCTCTTTTTCCTTTCTTACCTGAATATTGCCATGCAGTTTGGTAAAGTGGGATTAAGTAGCCACAATAATCACCCCCATGCAAGGCCAGCAAGTGCAAATGGAAGCAATCACTTTACTTTTTAGCCCAAACCTTCTGTTACTGTAGCAAATGAGATTTTTTTTCAGCTGACTAACAGAAGCCGATTTAGGCCCTTTGCACTGGCTGCCAGCAAGTGTTCCCACTCCAAAAATAGCCTATTGAAGAAAGAAGCGTCAGTTGCTGTCTTCAACAGGCTGCTTTCTAAACCCATTGTTAGAAGGCACCTACTTCAAATGAAACCTGGCATGTCACCACGTCGGTGGGCAAAGTGCCATTCTAACAGATGGGCAGTGGGTAGCAGTGCCAGGGATTCAGTCTCTATATCAACCTTGAGTAACAAGGTTGTATTCCCATCTGAGAACGTCAAAGCCTGTAGCTGTGCTCTACCATAACCTGTGTCCTTACACGCACTGCTGTCCCGCCACATCTACAGAGTATTTTAAAAGTTTCTATTTGATTTTGGCCCATACTGCTCTGCTCGACTGGGCACCAGGTTTAAGCCTGCCAGGCTCTGCAATGAAGGTGTGGGCAGGACCATGTCAGTGGTCCTTGTTTTTCAGTGGCTTTCTCCCCACTAAGGCATTTCCCAGCAGATATGTGGGAAAACACTTCAGGATGCTGTAGTCATGGCAAAATCTTCCAGAAAAATCTCAACAGCGAGAAACCACGATGTAGGTATATCTGACTCAGGCTGTAGGAGTCCAGCACAGGGTTAATCTCAGCGCTCAGGTCCCCCTACATTTAGCGTAAACATATACCCAAGTATCAGGTGGTAAGAGCAGTTCTGCTCTTATTTTGTACTAGTCTCAGAAATCCCCACACTCTCAAGTGCGTCACAAGAGCATCAGGCCTTGATGAACTGGGATTCATATGCCACAGCCTCATGAGACTGATATGACAATGAAATCTCCACCTTTCAACGCATCTTGTGCAAAAGCCCCCTCAGCTTTCTAGTGAAATGCCAGCCTGTGTGTGGAGACTTTACCTCCGTTCTGCTGTAGTACCTATTTGTATTAGATGTGTTACAGAGAGACACAAATTAATGCATGTAAACGGTATCCGCATCTTTTCAAAATCTCCTCTTATATGTCCCATGAAGCTATTAGTTTAGCTATCACCAGCTATTAAAATTTAAAAGGGTCACTAAATGCATACTGCTAGAAGGAAACAACATTAGTTACACATTACCAGAACAAAACTAAATTAAGAAACAGCTCATTTCCTTTGTACCATCAATATTTTACTCAGCCATAGCCTGGATGCTTGTACTCACAAAAAGGAATTAATCATTCATGTGCTAATGTACAGCCATTATTTTTAAATCATCACTTAAGTAATCATTTTTGTGTGTGCTCAGATGTGTGATGCCTGCTTATGAAAGTGCAGGAAAAATCAATATAAATTACATAAAATTTAAAAGGTGGATATCTGTGAAACAGATGCAAAAGAGTCCTCCACGCAGTAAAATTGTAATCAGATTTCTGTAAAACTCTGTTACTGAGTCATAATTTGAAAAAGATGCTGGTCTAATGCTAAACTTATTTATATGCCATGCTACCCTCTTTATTTTGGTGTAAGCATAGACAATGCAGTTCATCACAGATTCTCTCTTAAAACCTGCATAAAACTGAAACAACAAAAGCTTTACTGCCATTTAATTTGGTACTGCCATTTTCCAAGAGTTTGTTTACCGAGAATTGCAGTGCTCATATCATAACATCATCTGTGTCTGCACATCGGGGAGGTTTCCCAAAACCTTTCACAAAGTGAGGTGCAGGAAGACTTGTGGAAAGGCTTCCACCTGCTTGCACTGCGTGTTGCACACCAAGTGTGGGAAGCAAGGCACCCGGTCTCAGCAAAACCAAAATTTTCCTCTCCCACAAGTGTCACACAGCCTTTAACAACTACCCAGTACAGATCACAATAATCTAAGTCTCATTTCCCCTCCTCCCTGAAATGGACTAACTGTATCTCCTGGGCTGGATTTGCTGCTGCCTTGGGCTTGTCATTTATACCCATGGAAAGTGCTTCCAAATCAAGAGCCCTGCTTTACTCAGATAAAAATTACAGCTACTTTACTCAGACATAAATGTCTATCTAAGGTGCAAAGTAGTGAAGAACAGCAGTTAGTGCTGGCTGCATATAAGAAGGCTTAAGATGGTCCTACTAGATTGGAGCCCACAGTCCCATGGAAATTAAATCATCTTGTGCTGAAAGTGTGATTGCTGCTTTTGGACTGCCCATGTCAGGGATAGAATATGGCAAAGCTTTTAGATCCCTGCAAGTACAATGAATTTCACAGAAGAGCAGAATAATACTTGAAGCAGAATTTGGTGTAGCAGTGCTGTAGTTTTTTTCTTCTATTGCTTCAGTAATTTTATGGTGATCTACTTTGATGACAATTTAAGGGAGCTCTATGTTTATGAGGCAATAACAAAATCTCCTGTAAAATAAATTACAAGGCCAAGTTGTCTATTAATATATGGTATGGCTTCTTGTGAATTAATGGAGATGAGCCAGAACAATGCTCAGGAGAAAGCAAGAGAGAGTGCGTACCTTGACTTCAAGATGGGAAGACCTGCATTCCTTTTTCAGCTAAGACCTGACATTCTCAGTCTGTGAAATGGAGAAAATGATCCAGCAGGCAATACTTCCATTTTGCAGCAGCTTCTGAGGCTTAGTAGTGGGTTCCCAATCAGCTCTGCACCAAAAGCAATGCTTTCAGATAGTTCATTTTGAATAAAGGCCTTCTTTTTCTTTTTTCCTCCCCTTTTCCCCTTCTTCCTAGATCCAAATCTTTTCCAGCTGATTTTTTTTTGTGAAAATCAGTGCCTTTCTTTGAACTGTTTCTCCCTCACCAAAACACGATACTTCCAGCCAGCTCATCTGCAAATGTCACTGAGTATATAGCAAAAAAAGCACAGGAGTATCATCAGCTTACTGATAATGGATAACAGAAGCACCATAAACTGACCATGATTCAGAGATGTATTGTAAATAACTGTGTTTTAGACTGCACAGAACTGAGAATTTAACTTTTCTTTTGGAGAAGTACCTGGTGAAGCTGGGTTTGGCCACAGTTTAGGGACTCCCCGAGGAGCACGCAGGAGTTCAGTACATGCTGTGTAGGTACCAAACCAAGCACACAATTTACATCCCCTGGCAGTGCAAAGGAACCAGTTAATACAGTCCAGCACACAGATATGAGTCTATAACCTTAGAGAATTGGATTGGACCCATTTATTTAATTTCAGCCTAATTAAGTGACAATGCATGGTCATGAGCAGTATACGAGGCAAAAACAGTTGCCAGATGAAGCGTCCAACAGGTCTGAAAGACGCTGTCAGTTGCTGTGCAGGACAAGCACTCTTGCATTTACACAAACAGTTAAATAAATATGGATTTTATAGTTCTTCCTACTTTTATCAAATTCATCTGTTGTCAAGGCCTACAGCAAGAGAGAGGGAGGTGAACGAGAGAACAAGGAGCTTCTCAACCTCAATGAGTGCCATCTGGGTGAGTGGAGAAAAGGCTCTTCTAAAACAGATGCATTTGGGTTACTGGAGGTGACACAGGTTCTTTGCATGAACCATCTGCATGGAGCTACCTAAGCACTTAAGATTAGAGTTGCTGCTTATAAGAATGTAAAGTTTGACCTATAATAATTTCCTTTTCTGGGTGCCTAAAGGACTAGGTGGGTCTTTTCCCCATTCAGAAACAGCAGGTTGGCTGCGGATGACTCAAGAGGAGAGATCCAGCTTTCCCAGTGCCTAGGGGCCTCCACAGCTCCCTGTGCAGAGGAGAAACCTTGCAGAGAAACCAGAGTGGGAGCTCGCACAGATATAGAGAATTGCCCCAAAACTATGCGTGTGTCCCCACTGTCTCAGAACACACAGATGTACCTTTTTTGCCTTTTCTCAGATTCAGCAAAGTGTAAGTGTCCTGACATGTACTTCATATGATACGAAGGATAAAAATGTCTCTGTCTTGCTTGTGACGGTTTATTGCTAATGCGGGCAGGTGATTCATCAATGGATGAAATGAGATTTTCAAGTTCTTTTAAAATGATGAGGTAGTTTCCGGAGCTCACACAGTTTGTGACTAGATACATGATATATGAATATATTTGACAAATAATGTATTTGACAAGTTTTAAAAACATTTCTGGCTAATTGCTTTTATTACTCATCAATCCTGAAAGGGAAATAGCAAGATAAAATTGTAGTTTACAATTTGTTTTTTTCTAGTCTCTCTTGCCATAGCCCAGTGAAAGGGATTTTTCCCAGTAAACACTGGATCCATGTGTCCCCATGATTTTTTCTTGGTTTATTGTTGATTTTCTTTCTTCAAGCTAGACTCAATGTTGCAAGTGAAACTAAACAGGATTGGGTAGTTTCAAACTTCACTTTACAGTTTCATAATTGACTGGTGCAATTATGATGGCTTTCAGCGCTGTGTGACTTTTTACAGCACTTTGACTGCTTTTTTGTTTTGATTTCATTGTAAACCATGCCTACGTTTCCATCTATTCCTTACTGGGTCCCATTCAGAAATACAATTTTCAGGATTACATTTTCCTATTAAAGGCTTGATTGAAAGATGGGTTCAGGGCTCAGACACATGCTCAGTTAACAAAGCAGATGCAGCAGTTTCCTCAAGCTGTTTGTTACCACCTGCTTGTCAGACGTTTGTCCCGCCAAGGAGTGGATGGAGAAGACCATGTGAGCGTTTGGTGGCTGCTTCAGTGCAAAGTCTTGTGGCTTAGTTAAATTCCCCAGGCATGTTCCTTTCCACCTGCAGATGGCTAAGCCTCAGACATGCATTTAAGGCCCACTGACACAGACTGGAGGTATTAATGGTCTGAGCATTTTTCCTGATTGAGACCAGAGTTTCCAGTTCTGTGATGAGATAAGCCGGAGGATTTCCAAACCTGTCCCAGGCAGCCGCTGGGGTTCTGCCTGGGCAGAGGAGGGTGCCAGCAGCAGTGCTGGTGCAGGACCAGGTGCTCAGCCTGAGCACCCGCAGCCCCTCCTGTGTGCTGATGAACATTACTAAGCCCAGCTGCTTTTTACCGCCCCTCTGCCAACCGTTGCTGCCCCGTAACTCTGCCGGCAGAAAGGATCACGTGCCTCTTCCCCGTGCTCTCTGGGCAAAATCAGGCAGCTGGCTTAACCACCTGCTTAAACTGTTTAAACCTAATGTAGTTTTAAATCCATGACAGCCTAGAGGAAAAACAAGGAGAAGTCTTGGAGAGACCATTCCGCTGAATAGATGTGGGGAAATTTTTGACACTGGACTGGTAACTGGGGAAAATAAAGCAGTGATGTCTTAAACCACAGTTATGGTTTGTTAACTGATATTGTGGGTTCAGAGCCACTTCTCTGGGACTACTAGGCGGGCAGAGAGAGGGAGAGAGGTTACACTCAGATGTAAATCTCTGCAAGGTCAGCATGTACACACCCTTCACAAACCTCCTCGTGCAGCCTGCATATAAGCCTACAAGGAGTTGTTGATTCAGGTTTTTCTTAATAACACAAATATGTTTTTTGGAACTTAAGCTTTGGAACTTAATGCAGTCTGCTAAACTATCTTTCATTAAAAAATAAACCAGAACAACATACAAGGCGTAGCAGCAGCTGGTGCTGTGAAAGCAGACTATTATATTGAGAGCAAGAGCCCGCACATATGCATTGAACAAATGTAGTTTCTGAGAATATGCCTTACCCAGACCCTGCCTTGCAAATGCACTCCACCAGGCTCATTGGCATGGGACAAAGTTACTGCCTGATCCAGTTCTTACAGGTGAGGGCCACGCATCTGCAAGAGATATTTTCTTACCGCTCTTTCTTAGCATTGAAAATCCATTGCTGAGACATAAAATTCAAAAGTCAGCTTTGTTTGATTTGTGGCACGGTATGATTTTTTTAATTTATATACATTTTAAAGTTATCTTTGTCTTCAGCAGAGGGTGATAAGCTGTGGTATTGTCACCCAAACAGCTCAAAACTGCCAGCTACAGCAAACAGGGTGAGCAGAGGCACTTCAGAAACTAATGAGAGTGGAGAGATCTGCATATTCATAGCAGGAGGGAGATGGAGCTGCATATACAAACTGAGCAACTGCCACCCATGGGCGAGGTGATTACTGTTCATTTGCAGGGGAGAGAAATGAATTCTAACTGGCTAAGACACTTTCGTTATTGTGAAATACATATTTGGCTACAGCAAATGGCTTCAAGTCAGAAAAACTACATTTTTGTGCTGGCTGTTTATAAACAGGATGTAGTTAGTGCAAGGCATCCACAGCCGCAGTAGCTGCAGGTTTTCAAGGCCAGACTCAAATGTATCCGACTTTATCATTAGTTTTCATTATTGCTATATCCAAGGCTGTACAGTGTTTTACAGGGAACCCAAGAAAATAACGTGACTGACTGGTTGGCACTCAATACTGTATGACAGTTCATTGTTTTCAAGAGAGTTTGTATCTTCACCTGAATCTTTAATCCCAGCATCACAGGCCCAGTCCTGGTCTTGATAAAGTCAGTGTCAATGTCATCAGCTTTGCTAAGTGCACAACTGGATCTGCACTCATACAACTGAAAACTGGGAAAACCTCTTTAAGATTAAGAGTGAGTTTAGCTGAGATGAGGGCCAGAATTCAGGGCCTGTTGCTGACTGCGTGATGCCAATGAAATCACAGGTGGAAATGGGCAAGGAGAGGGGTAGCAGTGAGAGGATGGGGCAGCATTAGAAATACAGCTTTCTAGAGAGATGCAGCTTTAATCCACAACTTACCCAACAGAAATCTTCCTAACACTTGTAATAGAGTTGGTGGGAGTGGTTCGAAGAAATCACAGAGAAAAGCTATCTTTTGCATAATTGTGCTACACTACTTCTTGTTTCTTACAAGAAAAACATTATGGAGATAAGAGCAACTTTATGAGAAAAAAAAAAGATATGTGTGACTGTATGTAAATACAGTATAAGGACACAATTGTTAACAGATGTATTTTACTGATGAGACCACTTCTGGAGTACTGTATCCAGTGCTGGGGTCCCCAGTACAAGGAAGACATAGACATACTGGCCTGAGTCCAGTGAAGGAGCGAGAAGATGATTAAGGTCTCAGAGCATCTGCCAGACAAGGAGAGATCTGGGTTTGTTCAGCCTGGAGAAGAAAAGATTCAGGGAGATCTTACCGATGAATGTAAATTACCTGATGGGGGGAATGTTAGGAAAACAGAGCCAGACTCTTCTCAGCAGTGCCTAAGGAAAAGAGGCAATGGGCACAAATAGAAAACCAAGAAATTCCATTTAAACATAAGGAAAAACCTTTTTTTACTGTATGGTCAAACACTGGAACAGGTTGCCCACGGAGGCTGTGGAGTCTCCGTCCTTGAAGATGCTCAAAACCCAGTTGGACACAGTCCTTTGGCAGCCTTTTCTGTCTGATCCAGGTCTGAGCAGGGGCATGGGACTAGATGTTGTCCAGAAGTGTCTTCCAGCCTCAGATATTCTGTGTGATTCTATGATTATTTTATGTAGGGAGCAACCAGGAAACATCAGCTTGCTTATTATTCATAGAACTATGTCAGAGGCATTTATGGGTAAGGAATATTATTTTTGCAAGTTGTCATTGTGTGTACTAGTACTGACTAACAGGTGTCTGCATCTCAATGTGATTCAGGAGCTACAGTACTGAAATCGGCAAGCAGTTGATAGAAGTTGTGCTGCAAACTGGTATACACAGAGTTTGCCTTTGACTCCAGTAATAACTAATGCAACTTATCTTCTGCCAGCAAAACACATTCCTTTGACGCCAACAGAAAATTGCAGGGAGTAGGCCATCGTCTTTATCATTCTTCAACTTCCCCTCTGTGGACAACATTGGAAAGCTTGTCTTTTCTTGGTTTGTTCTCCCCCACATCTGTCAGTGATAGTACTAATAAGTTTTGATACAAAGGAACAATTTGTTACTTTGGAATTAGCACCTGACTGCTCTTCATATGGAAATAAGGTTATTCTGCTCTAATGATATTGCTGAGCTGAATGCAGTTTGAAGATCATGACCCATTGAAATGATGATTTATGGACCGTTCTTGCAAATTACCTGTGTTAACATCATACATAATATATTTCTATCATTAGACCTTTGAAAGGAATTTTCTTTTGCAAGATTTTTCTCTTGTCTGTTGTGGATACTTTTGTTCCCTCAATACTGTCCCATAGGAGGGTTTAAATTTTACAGTGCACTAAAAACATCTGAAGTTTCTGCTTTCAAATAAATGCTTGGTGGTGTCCAGGCTCAGACCATTTGAGTAGATGTTACAGTGGATAGCCTTTCTGGTGTACTATCACCAGTTTACATCGTCTCAGCTCTGGGAAGATGGGTCATGTTGTCAAGATCCGCATCGAGATGTGACGGAGAAAGAGGTAAGAGGAAAACCAGCAAGATTTAGCACTGTGGCCGAGGAAGCTGCAATATGATGATATCTGCTTCCACATCTCCCCTTTGTCTTCTTGTCTTTGCTCAATGTTAAACTTGTCACATGAGAAGACAAGAAAAATCAATGTGGGATCAAAGAATTAGGGAGAAATCATGGTGGATCAAGAAGAATTTTGCTTATGTAGGATTACAGCATGAAAGGCAAAAATAATTATGTGGAACAAAAAATGCTGGAAAATGGGAGCAGTGTGGTGTGGATTTCCCTCTGTTGCATTTCTACTGAATTTCATTCATTGAAAATGCTCAATACATGGCAAATATTTGGGAGACCAGTGCCAGAGCAGTATTTTGTATATTCTGTGGATGGAAGCGTAGTGGGAATCTGGTCAGCAGTGTAATTGTTTATATTCATTATAAACAATCTGTGTTATTTGGCAAGAAACCCTGCCTTTCTGAGTTGACTCTCGTTGTTGTTGCTGCTGAGATAGTTCCATCAGCTGGTTGTAATTTTACTTTGGGGGCACACAAAAGTGCACGGTATTTCTTCCAAATTATCTGTGGCAGAAACATGAAGAATACACTAAAGGCCCCTTACTCTTGTGGGACCTCTTCTGGCCCTCTTTCAATAGTCTCTAAGGGCCATAAGAGGATGCATAATAAGTGTAGTTTCTGTGCCTTGTAGCACTGTTATATCCTCTGCATCGTCTTTCCTATTTTTAATCTCCAACTACTTTCAGCTTAAATAGTGATAGCAGATAAAATAATGAAGAGAATTTCTACTGAAGGTAAAATAGGGCATGGGATGGGGGAAAAAGATCTTGCTGTGAAAAAGTCAAACCCCTATTTGCCTTTAAAGATGATGCAAACAGTATAGAAGCCATATTCTGAGCCCTCTATATGAGGCTGACTTTATCCCAGACATTTAAGTGTGGTTTTTTGCAAGATGCAACCTTGCATTTGTCCCAGCTACGCTGCACCTGAAGCATGCACTTGTGCTTAGGATAAATATGTATTTGTGCTCCTGCCTAGAACAAAGGGAGTGTAAAAGATTTTCTACCTATCAGATATTTGGGAGATTCCAAATGATCCTTTACTGTATGAGGAGGAACAACATCATTTGCCTTTTTTTTTTTTTTTTTCCTGAAAGAGCTGAAGAAAGGCCTGACAATGAATTAGCCAGTAAGCTTCATCGTTAGCATCTTCCATCTCATGGGCTCAAGTTTTCCCAGAATGGGTCAAGGCAAGGACTCAAAACCTGAACTTTTACATCCCACATATGTGTTCTAACAACTAGGAACTTGACACTCAAAAGGAGGATTTCTAGGTCACTCCTGAACTGTTTGATTTTGTAGGAATAATTAAATATTCATTAAACTTACTGAGAGATGGATTCTACAGTCCAGCAAGTTCCAGCACTCACCTTCGGTGTCACTGATGCAGGTTTGAGTCTCTGCTCCAGTGACTCTTCGGAGTGACCAGGCATGGCTGAATTGCTGGACTGGGATTGCTTTTGCTTGACTGACATTTTCCACGAAAAAAAAGAAACCCTAAACCAAACTGTTTGCTGAAAGAGGCCCGACCAGCTCTGCATGAGCCCTACCACATCCCTGCCACTTCTCTGACCACAGACCCGACCATACTCAAGCATAAATATTACAAGAACATGTCCAGCCAGCAAGCAGTGTTTTAGAAGAGCATTTCATCAGCAGGAACAGTTTTACTTCCTCTCTCATACGGACAGCCTCCACTGCGGGGAATGTGCTTGTATTCACACCTGTGCCTAGAGATCACAACTGCACAAGAACATGAAAGAATTTTTCCACATACATTAGGTGCTTTAAAAATTCCCCAGTAGTTTTCTGTTTTCCCAGCTTTCTCCCCTTGTCTATTTTTGCTAAGCCTCTGCCTGCCAGCTTCAAAAGGAGAAAGACTCTTATTCTGAAAGTAGCTGTTTCTGCTCTGGGAAAGTGCATTCACTTTGGCTGTGATCTTCCTCCAGGAAGGTGAGGCTCTGCTCTCAGCTTACACCCAGGCTATCCCGGCTCCACTGAGTTTGACCCAAGGACAGAATTTAGCTCCTTGTAATCTCTGGTGCTAGAGGCTGAGCTTTAACTCTCCTTTAACAAGTTTGGCTCTTTCCCCATCCTTCGTGTGCTTGGAAAGTGCAGGAGGAGCTTCTCTAAATTTTGGTCAGGCACTTTTCATTTGTTCAGTACTTGAAGAGCAGGATTTATTTACTGAGGATTTACATTTCTCTAAAGTAGAGAGAAACCAAATAGCGCTGCTCTTTAAGCATGCCTCCACATTTAGAAAGCATTGGATTACACTTTCCATTTGAAGCTTTTCTTCTTAAAAAATAATTCAGACATCCCTCCCGAGACCTTCCTGGCACTGCTCCCCCCTTGAAACCCAATCCACCTCTGCCTGAGAGCACAGCTCCCTACTTGCCAGGTGTGTGGGCATGTTTGTCACAGAAAAGAGGTAAGGCATAACTGCTGGCAACATGAGCTCTGAAAAGGCATTCAAAGAGAGCTTTATATATTTTTAAGTATTAAGGTGTGTGCTGTTTGCTAATGGGATTCTGTATCTCTATTTTACTGTAAATGCACCTTTTCCTCTATCAGCTGTGACTGAGAAATTAATTTTATTGACTTTTGGATGGCTTTTGATTAGAGATGGATCTCTTCCCACAGGCATCCTCTGACATCCTCCCTTTACCTGAGTGCTATCAGAACTAGTAGGAGGCAACCACCATTTCTATTTGAATGAATTCTCGTGTTATTATAGCGTGAGGCACTCAGCATTGTCTGACCTTGCAATCTAGAGGCCCAGACTTTCTGCACTCCTGGGAAATACTTCTGAAAAATAGTGATAACTAAGATAATAATAATTCTCAGCACTCTTGTAAAGCTTTTAATCCACTGATCTCAAGCCAGATACTGGCACTTACTATTAGAGGAAAGCTAAATATGTGGCATGAGGGATCCTATCATTTGAAGGAGGAAGCCTGCAGAACACTGTGCGCTGGGCTGTTACAGAGGACAATGGTCAATTGTATTGGGTAACACGCTGATCTCACTGCACTTAATGGCAAAATGACTTCAGTGGAGCCACAAGCACCAAAAAGTGTTGTGAAAAATGTCGTCATGGTCTCTGTATTCAAAATACACATTTTGTAGCAAAGCACTGCAAACTGTAATGCAGATGTTTGCTCTCTGTTGCATGTCTTGCATGTCAGAATTATCATTTTTGACTATATGGCTTCTTTGTCTATCTAATTTCTTTCAAACTGAAAATTCATTGATACAACTTAGTAAAGAAAGTGAAATATTGCAAAAATACTCTGTGAATATTGTCATTGGATTTACCCATACACCAGATTTTTTTGTTTACATTTCATAGAAATTTAAGGAACCTCTTTTTTTTTTTTTGGCACCAGCATTCATGGTAAATGGCCTTCTAAGTGTAATTGAAGAGATTGTGGTGAAGAAAAAATTTAAATTTGCATGTGTACATCCTGGTATTTTCTCTGGAAAAGTAGGTAAACACATCCAAGTAGGAGGGAGACAGATAATCATGTACCTGTATGACAAACTGTAGCTAATCAATGCTACATGACTAACAAGTACCTTATAGCCTCAAAGACAAATTACAAGCAATCCAAACTGCTAAGACTTGGAAAAAAACCCATCCTAATTCTAAAATAGGTTTGAATAGCAAACACTTCTGAAGCAGCTGTGATCTGCTTATGCATTTTCTACAAGCAGAAGGAAAAACTACATTTCCCTGATAAATGACTTATTGTTAATTATTCAGAGTCCCATTCTCCCACCTACTTTCATGAACTCTAGTATAGTGAATCTTAATACCCAATATAATGAAAGTAAATTTGCACCCTCAGTGCAGTGTGAATAGCACAATTACTTTATTCTTTTATTCACAAAGTGTCAGTCATTCATTTCAACTCTGGATCATTCAATAGAACTAAGATGTGCACTGAATGTGATTCCAGTCATGTCATCCTGTTAGTGGAAAGTGATTCTCAATAGCACTTGATGGCACACTGCTGGATTGGCTCAGTGCATTATAACAAACCAAATTATTCTGGTTTTATGTACATATCGGTACTTGTTGACATACTTGTAAATTGTTTTAATAGCCTGTACTCATGAAGGTGTGTATCTTTGTAATTAAATTCCAATACATTGCAAAGTATACTTTACATAGAAAATATTAGTCTCTCAGGAAAACTGTATTCACAAAGTTTAGACTCAAAAAATACAGTAATGCTAACTGCTTTATCTGATCTTTGAATAGGCACCATAAGCTAGATGTGTGTGACTGAATCGGAAGCTGGTAGTCCAAGAGGCAGCTTTGGAGCTGGGGCAATATAATGCACTGTCAGTTACAGCCCAATTACACAGTTTTCCACTTAGCTATTTGTGGCCATAACTGCAGCCCTGATGAGAACCAAACCAATATGTTTTTTTCTTAATCCTCAGAACTAATTTCCTTTAAGCAGTCTTTAGACCAGATTCATATCTTATGTCAAACAAAGGAGATGATGAATACTTCCCTCAGTTAATACCACTTTCATGTGAAGGGTGTGCACTGGCCTAGCAAAGCAATAAATAAATCCACAATGATGAATACTGGCACCCTTTACTCCTTATTTCTGCCTCTGCTTTCAGCTCCATGCTGCCATGCCAACTCAGACGTACAGAAAACATTCTTAGTATGTGTCCTGTTTATGAGGACTGACCTGTTTCCTCCAACTTGTGGTGGTCCTTAAAGCTTAGGAGGAAATAATTCACTTCACTAACCTTTAGGGACTTTAATGCACAGATGACTTGCTGATGTTTTTAATTGGTTCAGCTGTACGAGTTTGATGTGGTTTGCTACACTTGCTGTTTTTGTTATGAAACATCAAAACACCCAGGAAATCTTATTTTAAAGCACATCCAACCTCTCATCTACCCACACAGCTATTACTGGAGTGTGGTTTTCAAAATGTGATCAGAGGGGGGTCTTCCAATTACCAGATGAATTAAGATTCGTTTCTTGAGTCTAGATATTGAGGAGCAACAGACATTGCTGATGTCAGACAGAAACTTTGCCTGGCACTAGCATATCTCGCTGATGTACCTATTCTTTGCCTGATTGCGTTCACATCCACCTTTCTGTAGGACTTGGTGTATTCTCTCAAAATAGCTGAACCTTTGCCATTTAAGCATGTGATCTGACTCCTTTCAGAACAGAGATAACTCCTAAAAGCCCTAAAAATTGGCGTCTTCAATTTGAATACATTCAGCATTAGAAATATATGAGCTACATCTACTTTGGGAGGGGATGAGGTGATGGGGCATTTAGGGGTCCCTTTATTTTAATATTGCATAGTTCCTAGCAGAACTACAATCATGCTGTAAACCTGCCTTCAGGGAGCCAGATCTGAAAATCTTACAGGAAGGATCTGCAAGGTAAAGTTATTCTCAAAATTGCTAATTTTAGCTGCTAGTCCATTGGTATGTTTTATTCTACAGCATTGGTTGGGAATCACTGTATGGTCAGGGAAGAGCCATAGAGCTACAAACACCGATAAAATGTGGTATTAAATAGGCAATGCAGATTTCTTAATGGGATTGGCTGTCCACTTTGCCCTAGTCACCTGAATGTTTGTCTCCTTAGCAAAACTTTTGACAAATGTGAGAATTCTTAGAAAATGCATGCTTTTGTTTGATTCCATCTGAACACTGAACTTTTTTTGTTACCTGAGAATATATAGAGAGAATAACAAATCTTAGAACAGTATAAGGCAGTAGAAAAGAAAAATAAAACAATCATACAAATACTGTGGAACTGCCAGCACACTGGAATCCGGAGATTTGAGGTTGTCGTGGTTTAGCCCCAGCCAGCAACTATGACCACGCAGCTGCTCGCTTGCTTCCCTTTGTTGGGATGGGGAAGAGAATCAGCAGAGTAAAAGTAAAGCAAAAGCCGCGTGCACAAGCAAAGCAAAACAAGGAATTCATTCACTGCTTCCCATCAGCAGGCAGGTGCTCAGCCATCTCCAGGAAAGCAAGACTCCATCATGCATAACAGTTACTTGGGAAGACAAGCGGCATAACTCTGAATGTGTCCCCCCCGTTCCTTCTTCTTCCCCCAGCTTTATATACTGAGCATGACACCACACGGCATGGAATATCCCTTTGGTCAGTTGGGGTCAGCTGTCCCAGCTGTGTCTCCTCCCAACCTCCTGTGCACTCCCAGCCTACTCACTGGTGGGGGAATGTGAGGAGAGGAAAACACCTTGGCAGCTTAGCAACAACCAAAACCACCAGTGCACTACCAACATCGCTTTCATCCCAAATCCAGAGCATAGCACTGTACCAGCTGCTAGTAAGAAAGTTAATTCTGTCCCAACTGAAACCATGACAGAGGTGGTTTGCAAAACACAAATGAAACCTGATATATTGGTTACAGACCTTCATGTGATGGGCTTTGTCCTTCAGACCTCATGGATGCTTTATAACACATCCTCAAACTGCTAATGATACCTCCTCAAAGTGCAATGCTTCACTTTCTGCATAGAAACTATTCATTGGCTTCTAAAGTGCTAGAACTCTCTGCAGAGATGCACTATAGCCATTAACAGCACAGGGAAAATGTGATTTACTTACATTTCAATTGCTGATTAAACAACAGTATCTAATATAACAGTCATAACTGGACTAGGGAGAGGGTAGAGGATGCAGGATTCTGTATATAGAATGTAGAAATAAAAAGCCCTTTTGCTTGCATTTTTCATGATGGGAACCTGATAGACAAGGAATAATGATAATGGCAGAAATTCAATGGATAGATTCTCTTCTGCAAGAAAGAAGCCAGACCATACACAGTTTGTCTCATACTAAGAAAGCAGTTCTTGTATGTGCGAGATAAAATGGGCCAATGAAAATACTGTATTTCATTAGTATATTCCACTTGCTATAGAAAAGAATACAGTTGTGGCAGGAGTATTATAACATTTTTTTTCTTCTTCGGTAAGTGTTATGTTTTATAGTACTTATTCTTTGAAGAATATCTAAAAGATTCGGCTTTGCCCTTATTTTTGTTTCTCAAGGGTCAGAACTTGTTCCCATTAAAATCAGTCTATTTTGAGTTTGACTTCAGTGGTATCAGGGTGCAGTTCCAGCACAACCTGTCTGTAGAATACTGTATTTATCCAGTTTTTGCAGTTCAGTAAATACTATTGATCTCCTCTGCATAAAGTATGTGGTCAGGTAAAGGGTGCTCATCTCCACTAGAAATGAGCATGTTCTATTGGCTAAACTGTTTAAAGGGTAATGTATCAAATATGCCAAAAGTATATTTAGCAATACCAGAGATTTTACAAATTTTAGTCTTAGTTTCTCCATTTTTTTTTTTTAAACACACATATACTGTAGTAGCAATCCTGACATCAACTGCTGCATACCATGTCACTCCCACTTGAATAAAGTGATGGAAGGGAGGAGGCCAAAGGAAAAGGGACTAACCGGGTTTGGAACAGGTCTGGTCTGTTCGCTTAGATGTGGACATGCTTCCATGTCTGATTCAGGAGGCAATGGCTTACTCTGATCAGCCAGCAGAGCTTCTTCAGCAGTCACCTCCCACCTCTAACCCTTCAAGTCTGCACACTTTGCATAGTGAGGATTTGCTTTGGTTGAGAGGAAGGAGGGAGGCATTGCCACAGCAGCTCACCTGGCAGCCAGGAGTGAACAGTACCTTCCTGCAGGCAGGCTGCAACAAACCACTGGAGGCAGTAGAGAATGTGTGCCCAGAATTGTGCTTTTTTAAAAATCAGGATGGAAAAAAACAAACTAAATGCAAAAAAAAAAAAAAAAAAATCCATCTCCATATTTTCATATACAAAATCCACTCCAAAGTTCATTAAAGTAAATAGCTCAAATAATCACAGTATCAGGCAGTCTTTATATCCAGGACTGAATTACAACCCAGTATTAAAAATTTCTGGAGTGGAACCAGCTCCAAACCTCTGGCCTGCTGCTAATAATACAGCATCATCCTGCCTGAAAATATTATTCCATCCTACTGCCTCATACAAATCCTACAACAAAGAAGCTGTTCATGTGAGAACAAAGCCTAGGAGCAACCTGCTTGTTGCATCCATTGCTTTTGTTTGGTTTTAGTGTTCGACTTTTTTTTTGTTTTAATGTTCACAAAGCTGTTACAAATTATTTGGGTCTTAAACTCCTCTTGGCTGCATATATGCAGCTCCCGGTGATGTTAGGAGAAAACAGTCACTCTTCACATGAATGATAAAGACAAATGATGTGATTCATCTCACCTAACTTCAGCTGTAGGCATTTGGACTGATAGGTTCAGTTGAAAGAATCTTACAGACTTATAAGGCCCCAGTCCTCCTGGCTGAAGAGATGAGTGCCCTCAGCCCATACCACTGGTCATCCCTTTTCCCCGCCTGGGGGTTACTGCTCCCTCCGGTCGGTCAGCTCACCTACACGTGGGAGCACCCACAAAGTTATGCCAATCAAAGCGAACCAGGTTAGCTTGTAAAGTTTCGTATAGAAGGTAACAGTCTCTTTCTGCTGCAGATGAAAGAAGCCTACAGAAAAAGAAGATACTAAAGGAGACTGAGCTATTGCAGATCATAGTGAAATACGACCTTGCTCTTGTTAAATTACATACAAAACCTCACTGTTTTAATTTCTTTAACACCACCGTGACTGAAGAACGCTGCCTTATCTCTGTGGGCAGCATAAATGCTGGTTTTCTTTTTTCCCTACATTTTTATAAGTAGTGTATTTTTGCAATCCATTAATTCTAACTTGTGAATTTTGTATTGTAACTCCACAAAACCAGCAACAGTTGCTTTCTATTGCATTCACTAAAGCAGTACTGCTAAGAATGGTAGATGGAGAATTTAATGAAGAGAAAAAGGATGTGAAAAAAATGTAGCTTCTCATTTATTTCAGCTGAAGCCCTTCCCAGGCGGAAAATGAAGAACTGTGCACTTTTGGTGGACAGCTTTAATTGCATGACAAGAAGAATGTAATCAATCTCTGCTCTATGCATTGTTCCTATGAAAATTTTCAACATCCACTACTGAAAAAATGCAGGGATTATTTAAAAACAATTATAATTTATCACAAATATTTAGATAACAGTTTCATAAAGCAAAATGAACTGCATCTATGCACTGAGCTGCTGGTTCTGCTGTTTTGAATAGTTTTAATAACTTCTCAGAGAAAGACTATAGGGACACAAACCACTAACAGACTCCAAGCACGAAAATGACAAAATGTCTCCCAATTCAGCTGTGACCAGAAGAATGGGATGTTTCTGGGAGGTCTTCATCCACGGCCAGATGTTTTCACCCCCATTATTGAGAAGCTTAGCAGCTTTCAGATGGCCTCTGCAAATCCCTAGGGCGTTTTCAGACTACTGGAGGATGACTTTAATTTGCATGTTAAAAGATAGGCAGACTTGCTTTATAGGTTGTTTTGCTGCAGCCCCTCACAGTTTGCCCCACAGGTAAGACATTCCCAGCAGATGGCATGATAGGAGAAATGGGAATTTCTTCTCTACAACAGCCTCTGTTTGTTCACCATACAATTTTCAAAGTATTCAGTGTTTCTCTTGGCAAGTGTAAATGTACTAATTATACACATGTATGTCCCCATACATATGTAGGTAAGTGTATGTATGCATAAATTCATGGCGAAATTTTTTTGTTCAGTGAAGGCACCTGTTACTGATCAGGCCTCCAGGGGAGCCTGACCTCAGTACCTTTTCTCCTCAAGGAGCTAGGAGGGTGTCTCAGGGCTATAAACATGCATGGCGTAACTGCATAAAATTAGCTCAAGGGCTTGCATACAGCAGCTATGAATTGCACGAGCACCTGTATGTGTTTTACTTTGGCAGCAAGAAGGAAGAAAGAACTGAAGAGGTTAGCGGGCAGGATGCCAGAGAAGGGGGTCTCCCCTGAACAGGCAAACCAGTCTAAGGCAAAGGCTGAGTCAATCACAGTCGAACACAATGCATTCATTGAACTGGATTCATCTGCTAATAGGAATTTACATTAATTTAAGTTTTAAAAGCATTTGCGAAATTTCATTGTTGACAAAGGGAAAAAATAGAACCTCCTCTGCATGCCTTGTACCTACCTAAATTAACAACTAATGAAAACAAATTGTATTTAAAGGATATTAATATTAATTAAGTTAATGATGACATATTCCAAGTAGGACACTTGGAATCAGCCTGTAATACCAAGCTAACAGATGTTGGCATTTTTATTATTAATTATACATTTCATTATCATATGATGATTGTCAAACATCATTTGACAGCAAAGAACGTATAAATGATACACACGTTTTATATTGTAAAGATGATACTGTGCTTGATTTTTTAATAGGCTGACTTTAATATGCTAAATACAAAATACTCTTTGTTTTGGCAGCCTGAAATATACAGACAGCTTCTGCCTAACACCAAAGACTGACTAATCTAATATGGGTTGAAGCTCTTAAAAGGAAACGAAACGAAACAGCTGTCACATTTGAAGGTGAGGCATATATTTTAAGATTACCTCAAGTAGCAACAGAAGGTAAAAAATATCAATGTATATATTTAACAAGCATCATTTGCCTCTGTCATTCATATGGTTATGAAACAAATGTGTTGGGAAATACTGACGCTAACAAGTTGCTATCCAATCAAGGTAAAATTGGGGAACAATTTCTGCAATATTTACAGCATGAGTGCGTTTTACTTAGAATTTGTTTAAAATTCATAAAGTTTCATCTTTAAAATGAAGCACTGGAGTTATCTTATTGATTTCAAATCACATTGTATTTTTCATTTAGAATGCAGTTTCAGCAAAGCCTGTTGTAGGTACAGTAAATATCTCCAAAAGAACATTTGGGGAGGAAGTGTAAATCTCCACTGCATGTCAGAGCAGACAGATCAGAGCTCTCCAAATCAAATACTGGTACACTTATCTTTATAATCACCCTGGATTTTTTTTTTTTTTTCTTACTGTTTTCTAGATCAGCATAATCTTTGTTCATTGAATAAATGTTAAATACTGTAAGTGACAGTTCTCCGAGGGCTATGCTAGTCTCAAGACATCATTTAGTCTAATACAATCAAGCAGCAGTCATGACTGAAAGAAAGGTGAGACCGTTCATAGTCAACTTGATTTTTTTTTTAAGAAAAAGGCTCATTTAGTAATTGTTAAACAAGTCATAAACATCCTTGCCAAATTCCATCACTTCAAAAAGCATGATTAGTAAATGAAAATGGATCCAAATTACCCTCTTTGCTTCTGCAGGGCACAAAGTGCTCGGACATAGTAATAATTCTGTCTTCCTGTGTCCCTCATGCCCACGTACCATTTCAGAATTAAGTTTTTCCAATGATCTCTTTTTCCCCTTTGTTCAAGTTTCACAGTTAGACCATCTTTCTCATTCTGTATTAGCACAGTTCACAAGAAGGCTATTTCAACTTCGTTTTCTAACACTTACTTGCTTAAAGTGCACATAATATATGTCTGAAATATAGCCATTATCCATAGCTCTGATTGTAGCAGGAGATTACTCTTAGCTGACTCACAGAAAATTGTTTAACCCTAAAAAACTGGATTTTAGACACAGGAGTGTTCTTGAAACATCATCAGATTGGAGTTTATCAGATTGTTAGAATAAACTTAATTTCTTTTAATTAACCAAGGGACATTTTGTCCCTTGTATTTTTAAGGGCACAGCAACAACACTGCTGTAGCTCCTCAGCAAATGGCCACTAAAACTACTAGAGCTACAGAGGCTGCATCAGCTGGTCATCTGTGTTAACATCCTCTTCAGTTGTTAATGTGCAAGAAGGTTAAATACTGCATTTCTATTTCTCATTGCTATGGATATGCTTTCTTCATTTATCTTGCTTAGACAATGGAAAATGAACCATCTTTTCCACATGGTATTACTCATGCAATAGCATGATACTGAACTGCTGAGCTTCCAAGTGCCCCAGAGACAATCTGATTTGTGGCACCCCTTTTTCCTGGCATCTGTAGTAAAAAAGCCCACTCTTTTAGCAAAAGATTCGCTCAAGGCTGAAAATAAGGAGAAAAGGATGATATTTACACTGACATTTTCTAAGTTGTGCCATTGCCGGAATGTTCTGCTTTTGTAGGATTACTCCTAGAGGATCTATTCAGGGTTGGTTCTGGTCTGGTCTTTTTATGTTTTATTTACCCTGTGCCTGTTTATTGTTTGCAAAATACACTAAGCCTGGAATCTCAAAGGGTCATTTTCCATTGCTGCCCTCTGCTGTACTATCAGCAATCTGTTCTCCAGCATGTGCAGAAACCAGGCATGATTCAAGGGCATGACAAGAAATTTCTCAACGGTTTGTGGTCACAGTTTTCTTGAGTCATGTGGCCCCGTAATGATTTTCTAGGAAACATCCCAGTCCACTCCTTGTTATCAGGCTCTTGCTTCTGTGGCTTCTGTGTGGGTATCATCATTCTTTCCTGGACATTAGTGTTTGACATATGATACTACCCCTTCAGCCTTGCCTACAGGCCGTATTGGTGGCACGCATCCAGTGACGATGTTTTGACCTAATTGCCCACAAGTAGTATTGAAATTCAGCGTGGAGTATATCAAGATCTACTTTCATTTCATTTGACTTTCCATCATGAGGAGTACTGAGAACCTCTTATCATAAGCGGTAACAAGGTTTCTTCTTGAATTACTGAGCCTCAGCCATACCAGGACCTGGCAGATTTCCAGCACAACCTATAAACTGGCTGAAGCTGAGTAAACAAATTATAGTGAATTTATAGTGCACAAATTTAGCCTCTCATTCTGTTTGTGATCTGTCGGTGAACAGTTTACAGCTTGTTTTTCTTCATTCATAATTCAAAATCTTTTGGCAAAGCATTTCATCAAATAATCCTCTACTCGTACGTAGTCAGTTTTTAGCAAGTCTTTGGGATAGTCAAGTCTCAAGGGGTTTTATCAAATTTTCATGGAGGCACAGGCTTCCACCCGTTTCTTTTGACTAGGTATTAGTATTAGGCTTGTTCATATTCAGCATTCCACAAAAATTTCTGCCTGCCTTTTTTGTGGGGTAATAAAAATTTTTTTTTGTTAGAACATTATGAAGCCATAAATGTATGTTATACAAGCAGCCACCAAAGAAAAGAAAAAGCCCAACAAAACCAATGGCCATTTCGCTGAGATTTAATGGCAAAATTGAGTCACAAGCAAGATGACAGGTTTGTAGCCTAAAGGTCTTTCCTAAAGCAAAGTTTCAGCCTGTTGTGAATCCTATTGGACTAAATCTTAACGGAAGAAAGTGCTTAGCTGTTCAGTGTAACCTTCAGTATAGTAGAAAATAACTCGTATTTTTCCTTCCCAAGCTAAAATCACGTTCCTTACTACATAAACGTAAATCCCATTGACAAAAGCTAGGACTGACTGGGCAAGCAGATTTCAGTGCAAAAGTTACGTTCTCTAGTGACAGATGTGGCTACACTGGAAAAGTCAGGGTGATGCCAGACACGCATCCTCAGCAAGCATAGCAAACCCAGAACCAGGCTTCAGCATCACCTCTCCTTCCTGCTGTAGTGTTGGTTTAGCAGCTCTAAGGCAAGGACTACTTCAGCTCTTCCCAGGCTCCTTTCTCATCCTCTCCTTTCTTTTGCAGAAGCTGCAGTATGAACGCTTAAGAAGTGTCATAAAAGGACAACAACTAAAAATACACAGCTTGCTTTCTGCTCTTAGTTGTACAATGTAGCAATTGTCTTATCACTAGATTTTATTAATATTAATTTATTAATATCCTAAATGCATCTTCCCAAATGGGTGCAGGCCCCTTAGACATTCCTGTTTTGCCACTGTATCTTTTATGTAAAGAGGCTGTCATTGGTCAAAACGATTACCCCCAGTTTCTCAATTTTACCAGTGAATCAGGGAATAATGCACTCTTTGCTTTGCTCTACCCGAATTTTACTTAACAAGCTGGATGAAATACAGCTGGATGTAGAAGGCCATCTCAAAGCCTGTGCATCTCTTAAGCTGCATTTAGGTATCATTTCCGGTTTATTTCAAAGACAAATAATACAGACTTTCGGATGGTCCTCTATACAGGATAAATTCTACCTATCTTGAGCACACTCATTTATGTGGATATCTGTGGAAGGAAAGTCAGAATACACTGGAACATTGTAAAAAAAAAACCCTTTTATAAAAAAGCTGATGGAAGCTAATGCAAGTATTAAAAGCAATTATCCAAATGTTTCTATATTTGCTCAGCTGTAAAGTTAGCAAAAAGATTGGTATAAAACTCAAGTAAAGCTTTAGAAATGTTTTAATGACATATAAACCAAGAAATTTTCAAATGATCACAATCCAGATGGTGCAATATGCTTTGGAACATGGTGGTAGTAGTTCATCACAAGACACTGCCATCCATCCTGGCTCTGCACCATCTGCATTCACGAAACTCAACCAGACCTCTTATCCTGACTCACTAACCTGCTGCCAGGCATCCATGCTTAAGGCAAATTGCATAAAATTACCAAACGCATTTAGAAAGCCTTTTTTGCTTCCTCAAAAAATGCTGTAAATACCATAATGCCTACAATGAATTAACAGCAAAAAGTCACACTGTATGTGTCTAAGATGGTCGGGAATTCTAGATGATCCTGAGTTACAGGTAAACTTGATTAAACCTTGCATCAAGCTCATAGCAACCCTCGGTCCAGTTCTTGCTCCAGATACATATAATTAAACGGTTTCATACATTTCCCTCTCTCTCACACACACATACGTGACTGGCAGCATCAGCTGATTGCTGTTTGGAGATCTGGGAACTGTACCTTTGCCTATGCTGATATACATTTGAGAGCTGGAGGACAGAGACTAAATGAACTGATTAGGTTTTCAGATGTGCCTTGGAAATGAACTCTGACCTGAATTAACGTCTCTCTGCTTGAGATTATTTCATTTACCCTCCTAGCCTACCATGAACAACCAGCAAATACAGTATTTCAAACACTGTCATTCACTCTTAAAGGTAGATTTACAGAAAAGCCGCAATTTTAAACAGAAAATGAATGCTTCTACAGTAATAACAAAAATACTATTTAAACAAGAACTGTAAGAACTTTATACTATCCACAAGATTTTCTTAAAGTTGTAAACTAAATTCACAGACTGAATATTTCTTTAAAACTAAGAGTCCTTTTGCTGTGTTAACATTTTTCCTTCTGTGCTGTTGCAACCACTCTCCCACTCCTTTATCTGACTGATATGGTAATAACAGGTCCTAGGGCCATATGTTCAAATACATTAGAATTCATGATGACTTTGTTCTAGTTTCTTAGTTCTTATTAAGGCTGACAATCTTCAGGGAAAATGAGCTTTTCTAGCACAAGTTCCTTAACATGGTAGAAGATTAATATACACAAATACAATGTTTGACTGCACAAGCGTTTGTGTACTGATCATAGGCCTGATCCTGTCCATACTTATTTCTGGACATGTTGGAAACAGTTGCCTTGCCTTCAAAGGGAATCTCCTGGCAACGAAATTTACTGGTTTGAGCAAGAATTTCCAGGATAAGCCCCTAGATATATGTAGATAGGAGTGAAAACAAAACTTTGGCTGGAGATAACAGGATCAGAGTCACAGAGCAAGCTGGCACATGCATTCTGAAAGCAAGAGATCCTAACCTAGCCCTGACCCTGCCCGGCTGCAGGCCAGCTATTCTAACGACTGCCCTCAGCCACAGCCCGGTGGGCAGCCTGGGCGAGACCTTACCACTGAAGATGTGCCTTTGTAGAGTGATACTGAAGTTCATGCAAATCTTAGCAGTACCTGCACGTTAACTAGAGGAGGCTGCAAATGTTTTCAGGGTACATAAAATTTACAGATAGGCAGTTTCAGAGGGCATTAAACTATTCAGAAACTCAAATCATGTTGTAAAATAGTTTGGCCAAAAGAGTAAAATCAGAGAAGTATAAATGTTATTCATTGACATTTTCTAGGTGAAATATTTTGACTTTTTGTTCCAAAATGACATTGCATTTTGAAACTGACAGACCCATTTGGGTTTGGGCATGAAAAAAAGGTAAATAACCCTCTTACAAAATAAGGTTCCTTGTCTCAGTTCAGGCAAAATGTTTTGCGTCAGCTGAGACTGACATTTAAATATATTTTTTCCAGGCTAGGCATGAGCAGAAAAATCCAGCTCTAATCTTGACACATCCTGGTAAATGTATAAAAGCAAACAATTGTTTCCAAATACGTACACAATTGGGAAAAGCAGCATTCTTGCTTCAGCTTTCAAGCAAGGATGCAGTTGCTGAATTGCGTTACTTGAAAATCACCCACCATTCAGTTTTATTAAAAGGTCTTTCCAATTAACAAAACAGCTGTGTTTAGGATTACAAAAAACAACCCCAGACTTCCTTAGAGCTTGTCTAGCCATAAATCTGCCATTAGACATGCAAAGATTTTCACCTCTCCTCACATAAGACGTTCCAAGGTTCTCCTGGCCAGCCTTCAGGACACAGGGTCCCGTTTTAGGAAGTTAAACTACTTTAGTCCGTGACCTTTAAGATTAACTGTTTGGGGATTTTCCTCTCACACATATTTTTAATCCGTTATCCAATTCGTACAATTGTTTTAGAGCAACTGTGTTTGTGAAATGCACTTTGTAGAGCTTGAGAAAAGAAATAAGTGCTAAGGAAGGCTTCTTATTTATACAGCGAGGCTGTGTATTACATTTGCATAATACGGTATCAGAAGAAATAAATGGCACCAGAAATAAGTGTATGGAGGCAAGTGTTAATGAGCTGTGCAGAACAGGGAAAGACAGTATTTTGTCACAGAGGCTTTGGATCTACATTTTGGGAGAAAGAAAAGTCATAGAATTTTTCTCTAATGAAAACCTGAACAAAGAGATATTGGATCACATTTTTTTCACCAGAATTTGTTAAGATGTTTACAGGTCTAATTCTGAATATTAATAAAATATGCAAACTAGGCTGTACAACCAGAAAATATGCCCTTCAGATGCACAGTGGAGCATGGTATTGCAGAGGCAGTTTAACGTGCTAGCTGTGCTCCACTAACATTATGTAGAACAATGAATGTACCTGAAAAAGTCTAAGATGCAGGTGCATATATAAACACTCAAACATGAGAAAAACATTATCGCTGAACAGGGTTAGCCCCTGTAAAACAAAGGGAACGTAAAGCAGAAGAAATAAAGCCAGTTGGAATTGACCTGCTCTGGAGATCTCTAAGCGATGGTGATTACAGTATGACATTAGCACAGGTTCAGCGCTGTGTTGTCATATCCTTCACATGTGATTTTTTGACCCAATCTATCACTGTGCTATGTACTGTCATTTGAGAAAGGACCAAGTTCATTCATCTGGTTTTTTCTTTTTGGAAGGGGATACTCTGTCATGCTAAGCATGCCTCAATTTCTGCTTAAGTCAATGGGAGTTTTACTACTGCCTTCCACGGGAGCAGAACTAGCTCCTATACTTTAGCAGCTGCCAGCCTTCACCTCTGGGAAGATTAATCACTGTTCCCCAAAGACTTCAAAGACCACTGATTGATGCTGGAAAGGGTTGAACAGAGTAAAGGAAGAATGCACAGTTTACAGTTGACAGCTAACACACCTCTAAGGTGTCCTTCCTATTAGAAGTCTTCTATATGCAAACATAGAAAACCAAAAAGACTTGAATGGATGTTGAAACACCAACTCATTAAACCCAGCTGCTAGTTTCGCTGCTCAGAGAAAAGCAAGAAAATGTTTCTTAAAAAACAGCTACCACCACTACACTGATTCACTGCAAGGTTTTTCTTGGACAAACACATTCACCGAAGAAACAAAACAAAACCAAAGCCCAAACCAACAAGCTGTCCTCTCAATTTATGGCCCTTTTACAATACCTTGTATTATTGATGGGACATGGCTTCACAATGCTTTTTTTTATATTTTACCTTTTTTTGACATTACAGAGAGAGAAATGTGTAGTGCACAGCCAGTCACTGCATCTGGTGGACAATTTTATATCCCACTCAGATGCTGGAGTATATATGGTCCCGTGGTGAGTACATCCAATAGACTTTTTTCTTCACTGAGGCTATAAATACAAGTAAAAGCAGAGTACTGCACATAAGGTACCTATATATTGCTTTAGTGAGGAGTGAAAGATGCCATGGATTTTGGTTGTGTGGATTCATTCTGTCATACAGCTCACTGAACAAATTGATATCTTTGTTCATGGAAAGGTGAATTTCTCCATGGCCAGTGTGTTCCAAAAAAAAAATTCTCTAAGGCGTCAATTACAACTGCCTCCCTATGGTACTTTTTGCCCTGCTATCACTATGGTATGGGATGCAGTTAAGACGAATTTAAGTAAGATCTGCCACTTTCTTCTAGTTTCTCCTGGTGACATTTTAGAAAGAAATTTCCTGATACGTGTTAAGCCTGATGGTGAACTATTTTGGACCTTTCCAGCTTCACAGTTTACAGTTGTCATTCTCATTGCTAACACTGGCAGAATGGCCATTTTGCATATTTTGGAGCGTTGCTAAGGTCACGTAAGATCTAGACAAAACTGTGTGAGAAAAACAATAAATTGCTGTTTGTTCAAAACCTTCTGTCAAGTCATACTCTTGGAAACCAGGAAAAATTCTGAAAACAGAAAACCCCCTCAAAACCTGTATTTTTTCATAAAAAGTGAGAGGCACAGGAATGCATCACTGAAGCCTTTAGCCTACCATAGTACTACTGTGGAATCTTCTGAAAGAAGCAAGTATGAAATCTTGTTGCTTACTTACATCTTCATGACTTGTTTTTACAAGATGTCAGGCAGACTAGTTTTACATCATATTTTAACAGTCCAGCTTGGGCTGGAAAAGTGCCTGACATAAAGAATACGTAAGACTTCTCTGTTATCGAAAATATAGTCTAAATCCACAAAGAGTACTTCATACCTCAAGTGGTCCCAGTGAATGCACTGCGGACCTAGTTATACAAAATTTCACAGTCTTGTCCTAAATCTGAAGTGCCAACAACCAAAAAAGTGTCAAGGCAGTCGTTTGTAATATGGCAGAATCTACAGGAGTGGCTTAGTCAAGCTGCATATAGGGAAGTTTTCAGCTGCCTTTGAGTTACAGCACAAAAGGGAAACAATTCTACTGCAGTGCAATGAAGGAAGTTGTACTTTTGTTACTGAACTTCTGTAAAATACTGATTTGCTTATGAAGGAGCATCTGAATATTTCCTCTCCTGGTCAAAACTGAGAAGTCTTCTGGGTTTTATTTTCCATCCAAGCTACACTTTAGGACTCTACCTGCACATTGAGGTCTGTCTTCCTCTTTAGATGATTTAGACTGTGGCGTACTTCTGATAAGTACCTAAAAGCATCTCTAAGAAATCGGTGCACAGAGAGAGAGAAGAGAAGTAGTATCTGCCCATGGATTGGACTAGACTCTGCTCTCAGTCTCAGCACAGGAAGGCTGGAAGGATCCCATGGTGGTGTGGCATCAAACGGACAAGTACATCTCCAAGAGCTGCAGCACACACAGAGATCCTGGGCCTGCTGCTTAGCTGAGCTGGCACACTCCTGCATTTCAGTGCTGTCGTGTAAGGTAAGGCTGCCACATAAACTGGAAACTGTATAGCTATGTTGGCACAGCATTGCAGCTGAACTGTAAAAGACCTCTGCTGTAAAAGACTCAAGGCTACGGGCCTGGCGGGCTTGGGGCTCCCTGCCCCTCCCCTCGCTGGACACTGCAGACATGCCCTCTGGCAGGCAATGCCTCTTACTCTGCACCCTATTACCCTCGTGGGGACCAAGTGCACCCCTGATCTGTACATCAAGAAAAATTCCTGCCCCTTTCTACAGCTCATTTATGTAAGGGTTTGTTCTGCATTTTCATTGTTTGCTTTGCAAGGTGCGTTTACAAGTTTCAATCCTGAGAATGAAGGGAAATCAGATTTTGCTTTCAGTTTCTTCATCCATAAACCACAATATTTGTTATCTACTTTTTCAAGGGCCAGTGTTTTGGCAATCAAAAAGTCTCAAAAACACAACAAAACCTCTTATATAGCAATCTGGGTTTAGCCAGAAAGCTTTGTCAACTCTGGCTCAGCAGAGTTAGTTATCCTGGTTAATTGGATCGATGGTGACAGCTGTAATTACTAGAGATGAGATTGCCTGTACTGTAATTACACTTCAATCTTCAATGTGAGCTGGACTGTAGAATACATACTGCAGATTCTCCCAATTACAAACAGGTTATGGAGAGCATAGTACTTCTGTGCAATCATGTTTGTTATTATATAAAATAAAAAAATATGGCACAAACTGAAAGAATTGTTAATCTGAAGCAGCTTTGCTGATTCAAAGGCATTAATCCACAAAGCTTTACTACTACGTGGCTTTTCAAGATAACCACACTGTAGAAACACAGAAAGGTTTTAAAAACTTAAATAGTTACTAGCTACTCAGCACATTACAACTGCCAGTACTTTCTCCAATATTTGTGTGCAGAACATTAATAAAATGTCAGTGTTTATAAGAATAAACCCTCCTTTCAAAACCATGCATTAAATACAGGAATAATTTTTAATTTTTTTGAAGTCCAATGTAATATCAAAACATATGCTATGCCTGTAAAAAGTCGCTCAAAGAACAAGGACAAAGAATAAGGAAACTGCATGCATATGGCCTTTGCTTTAGGTTTGCAAGATATCAACAATGAATGTAACTTGAAGGAAAAAGATGTGTTTGAAGGCAAAACGATGCTGAAGCATTTAGTTTCAAAACTAGTGAAACTAGTAAAGACAATATTCTATCCTGCTGCACTGAATACTCAGCCTTCTGTGGTCATGGACTCTTGTTCTGGCTTTTCTTGAAGGCTCCAAAGAGGGAGGATTATGTATTTCTCTAATTAGGTTTAAAAATGTTACCGCTGATTTGAAACCACATCTACATATGTGTATTAACAACTTCTGTTTAACAGGAAGGCCACTTCACCTTGTTTTTATTCAGCTCTTACTCTAATTTTGCTTATTTTTAGTGGTGATTTAGAAATATCTATGATTCATGTTTGGGGGAGAGGGGAATAAAGCAATATATCTTTTTCTCCTCTTTTCTTTCTTTCTTTCTTTTTTTTTATTTTTAACTCCTGAGGCTCAACTATGTCTGATATATTAAAGAACACGTAGGTTTAATGAAAGCCGTTTATGATTTTATGAGTAAAATCTGTCCCTGACCACCACTTAAGCTCACACATATGCCATCACAAGAGAACCGAAGTGGTACGTCAGTGAGGAAGAGGTCTTGCTCCTGCTCTTTGCAGAGGGGTGAATTTGAGTTTCTAGTATTGAAATCCGCAGTTTTGCATTCATGCAGCCATCACAGTCTCCTTTGCAAGTGCCAAGTGATGGCACTGCAGAGAAAGCAACCACCATCTGTCGCCACTGCATGTGCTTTCCATGCAATGCTTTACAGTGGGAAGAAAGACCCATTCTTGCAGGAAGCTGCTACTCCTGCCGCTGCCTCTGCAACTCCTCTGGTGGCCTGCATGGTACGGAGCAGCGGCTGGGGGAGAGCGGGCAAAGCTCTGACTCTCCACAGCAAGGGCCACTGCGGAGGGAGACCTGTGCCAGGGAAAGGGCGGGTGCACATTAACTCCCCACTACAGCAACTGAGCCGCGACAACTCAACTGATTTCCTGCATCATCACACATCCTCGGATCCAATGTACTGCTTCCTGGGGCTAGTGGCATATCCACAAACTGTTCCCAGATTTTGGGGAAAGAATTAGAAATAATTTTTATCCAGAATATATGATATCCAAACATTTACTTTTAATATCTATTTGAAACAGTGAAATTGTGTCGAGGATTCTTATCACACTAACACTGAAGTGGTGTTTTAAGTAGATTCAAACTCAGTTTGAACTGAACTAGAAAACTTACTTCTCCCTTTTCCCCTCTCAATCTGCTACATTATTTGGAAAATCCTTGCTTGTGAAATAAAAAATAATTTCTAATTATAGCCCTTTTTCTTTCACTCGTTTTTCTGTGTATAACTTGCAATTACCTTTTCTAACAGTTTGACCGTAACTATAAAAACACTGTGGAAGACTTTTGAATTCAATTTACATTATCTTATCAGGCACTGTTACTGAGCCTTATATGATACAAGCTATTGGGTATATTCTATTTATTTAAGCTATGATTTCCCTCATGTTACAAATAGGTTAGTTCACAGTTGTCTGTTTTGAAAAGTTTGGGTTTGTATTTCAAAATGAGCCTACAAAATCCTGATTAAAAGAAAATGCCTCAGCATACATTCAACCTTAAGTATGTGATTCCCTTGAAATAAATGGTTCTACTTACATATTCAAAGGTAAGCATGTGCTTACTGCTTTGTTGAGCTGGGGCCTCAGACATTTCCAGAGATTTTAATATCACATTTGCAAACCAGATGGTAGTGCCTTAGTTTAGTAACAATGGAGCAAAGTGTCCTTCGTTTATACTTTAATCTCAGAAAATGAGATCAAGACATTTTCAGCAACTAGTTGATTGATACTATGTGAAAGCTGAACAACCTTGTTAATTAGGCAGTCCTGCTGGAGTGTCTGAAGTGCGCTGCAAACCATAATTAAAGTATAACATTACAGTGATCTGTGGAGGCAACCTGCTTTAACCCTCCCTGAAGAACAGCCTCTCCTGAAGGTGCACTGCGGCATTAGAGGGGCCGACAAAAGCGCTGCCATGTGATCCAGCTACAGAGGTTAGCAGCTTGCAGTTTCATAAAAGGATTAATCAGACTGGAAAACCAAAGACAAAAACTGGCTTTCTCCAGCTAAAGATCTGAGTATTCAGCAACTACATTCCATTTTATTTGTTTGGATTCCCAGTTCACAAACACAAACAAAAAAAGTAACTTTCTGGACTCCAGAAGGCTCACACTAATGCCTTCTGAAGAGATCCTTTTTGTCACAGCAGAATGACACGGATGGCTGATGAAAGTTTCTCATCTGCGCTGGCCCAAGGCCATGAATATTCAAGAGATTCTTACCTTACCAAGCGGACAAAATCTAGAAGAAAATTGGAAGAGGGAAAGGAGAGGGAAGCGGGTCAAGGTCATGTAATAACATATGCTGTAGAGGTTGAATTTGTTGAGACCTTCCTGAAATTGCTTCATTACAGCTGCAGTAGAGAACTGCAATGGGCAACTTCGGCAAACCAACTTCTTTAATAAGTTTTCCACAGCTACTTAGTAACTTGCTTGGTTTGCAGATCACATTCTGTATTTTCAACTCGCTCAGCAAGCTTAGAACAAAGCTCACAGATGGATGCGCTATTTTGATGCGATTAACTGTATATTTGGATATAGTCTTATTACACTTTTGCACTCTGTATAGAAATGTCTAGTTTAAAATAACACTGAGACGATGTTTCTGTAGATTTAATTACTGACAAAATTTGTATCCACTTTTTGATTTCTGGAGGCTGATTTTGGCTTGGATATTTGTTTTGTCTTTATTCAGAGACACCTCGTGCAATTGAGAATATCCTTTCCGGGAATGGCAAAATGTGATGTAAAAAACCCATTTCAGTCCATACTCCTAGTACTGGATAAGCCATTAAGTGTTAAAATAGCTAGGACTGCATACATTAAAAACCCTACATGTTGCTAAGTTTAGTTCAGATCTTTCTCTACAGCGCTATCAGCGTCCCTGTAGGTAATATTGTTTCTAATTAGTTAGATATTAGCATTCAAAACACAGTTTATTTCAAAAACTGTAAAAAACAAAACAATGGAAGCACGTTAAATTTCTATTATTTATTTAAAACCAGTAAAGAATGTGTCTTAAGTTATACAAAATTACCATATTTTTATTGGTTCTAAGCTCTGGGAGGAAATGTGTATGCAATTATAGAATGTCTTCTGCATCCGTCTGCCGAGTTTATAGTAAGAATAAATCGTGGTTAATCATGTACAGTCTTGTATTTGCTCACAACCACACCAGTGATATGTATGCATGGAGCATCCTGCTGTTTGTTATTGGATTTTTCCTAATTCATATAGTATTTCATGTTTTGCTACTGATGACAAAAAGCTTTCAGTTTTGCATATATTTAATACAATCACATTATTAAAGTGACCAAAGTTTCCAAACCTTGCTGATTATCATAATGTACATATAGATCAATGTTTTTGAACAGCTTTGCGGGGGTGGGGGGGTTACATAAATGGTAATGAATATCAGGCATGTCTCCTGATAAAAGAGTAACATATGCCCAAAATAGAGAAGAATAGTCTAACTTACAGTTTGACATTTGTGGCTTTTTGTCTCCATTTTCAAGTGTAGATTTTTGAATTAACCTTGCATCCAATGAGGAAAATTCCCATAGGCACTATCTGTTCTGAGGCTGACTCACCTTTGTGGTTAATGTTTTTCCCCATGTCCTTGCCTTTCCAATATCTTTGATAGTTTTAGTCTGAACAGTTGAAGTGCCTGTCTTTTTAAAAATCAAAACTAAAATGCAGAATTTAAATTCTCACAGAATGTAAATTAAATTTAAATTAAATGATTAGATTTAATTTTGCCTTTCCAGTACTAAAACAAATCAGACATGGTATTCTTTTAATCCAGACTACAAGAGGAGCCAGGCCATCCACAACGTGAGAGCTCCTCTGCCTGTTGGGTAGGTAGTGGGAAGGACATTCCAAGCTTCCCATGATCTGTGAGATAAGGAGTCTTGGTTTTAATTATTCATTACTTGGATATATCCTCATTGGAGCATACTTGTGACTATAACTTGTCACAAAGCTGTCCAGATAAAATGCATTGCTACTACTGACACTGTTCTACTAAATCAAAAAAAGACTTGTGATATGCCATATGGTTATGGTCAATAATAACGGAATCTAAGATCTGGCTTGATGCACATCTTGATTTGCTTGCTTGGAGAGTATATACAGAATAATGCTATGTGGGGCTCTGGGCCTAAACCCATGAGATCAGGGGGAGGCATGAGATCTCTCACACTCAGTTTCAGAGGCACTTTCCTGTGTCTATGGATACACTCAAAATACAAACCACCTCATCGCACAGAAACACCAGATGCAGAGAAAACAGTTTTCTACTGACTGAATTTGTCTTCTGCAATTTTTTAGGATATATTTAGATTAAGAATTAATATTCCAATTGGTTGATTTGCAGGGAGTTCTGCATGGTATTTAGATGCTAATTACTGCACAATTAGAGGGCTAAGGTCAGACACATCTTCCAGTAATGGAGCACAGAAATATACAGTGTTAAAATATCAAAATTATCCACAAATACAGATATGAGAAGGTTTTTAAAAAGACTACCACATGGCTTTCTGCAGTTCAGAGGCCAAACTTTGCTCTTGTTAATTATACTTAAGTCAAAGGGAACGAGATTTGACCATAATGACTACAGAGCAGAGCAATGCAGGTTACATGCTTCCTCACACTGTGAACCAGCAGGCACACATTTGGGTTTTTGGCACTTGCGCTCTCTCTCTTACTCTCTTCTCTGGCCAAACACCACATGTGCCCATTCAAAATTTTTTCACTACCTACTACACAACAGATCTGCATGTTTCTTACTCAAACATTCAAAGAGAGATTACTGTGCAAATAGAGTTAATGGTGTATCTACCATGTCTTACATCCTGCTCTGAAATGTGGATGAAGGAGAAAGATTTCTAGGTTAAGGGATGCTGGCATCAGAAGGCAAAACAATCATAAAGCATTTGAGAACTGGGTGCGCAGATAGGGCACAATCTGTTTTATTACCACCACATCTTATGATTGGAACCTTTGCAAACACAGGCTACTGGAAATGCACATATTTTTATTTTTCAGTGTGTTACAAACAGGTAATTCGGGTTTTTTTCTAGTTTGAAACATCTAAAATCTGTCCTGCATTAGGAACAGGGGTTTTGTTTCCTTCCCAGTAACAGGCTACCTTAAAGGTGCTACTTTTTGCATTTAATACTTCTGAAATGATATCTAAATTGGAAAACCGATGAAATGATATAGGAAAAAATACCTGCTCTTGTCTTTAGTCCGGAAAACAGTGCCTGAATGGAAAATAACTAATATGACAAGCAGAAAGGAAGGTGGTCCTATGCCCACTGCGCCTTGCTGAATCACTTACGGGCACAGCCAGCAGCACCAGGCTCGGGTCTGGTGCCAGCCCTTGCCAGGGAGTCCTGTTGCTGCCACTGCCCCAGCTTTGTGAGTATACGTGGGAGAGGAATCAAGGTCTGGGGAATCTTCCTTCAGCCTGAGTGATGAAAGGCCCTTGTCCTGAATAACAGGATTAGCTTCACTGCTCAAATGAATGGTGTCCTGCTCTATTCAGCTGTGACCAGAGCAACATTCATCAGCAACTGCAAAACACCTTCTTTGTCCTTCTAGGGAAGGCAACGATGAGACTAAGTGGAACTTTTCCCTAGTAACTAAGGCCATGTACAACTTGGGAAATCGAGGGAAAATTACACTAATTTTTGTTTCCCAATACCCGCTTTTTCAGGGGAGTGAGGGCATTTCCATTTCTATAACTCTTATCTGAATAAACACCGGCTGGAAAGTATTTTTTGCTTTTTCCTTTAAAAGAAATAAGAATGTAAAGCTGCTGGTCTGACTAGGTGGAATTTGTTTTTAATGGTAAGACGGGAAAAGGAGTAGCATCAGTAACAGAAAAAGACAGAGTAAAGTTTTCCAAAATTCACGGCTCCCTGAAAGTTTTGAAAATATATGATCAGCTCATACCTGTGAGTAACAATACTTCTTTTAATTCACACCAACTCACCATGAACCAGCCTATTTTCATAAGTAATCTTCTCTTCTGAACAGAAAATATGCAAAACTAATTCAGGAGCATCTTAAAAATACTCATGGAGAAAACGGAAAGAAATTCAACCACTGTTGACATATTCACCCAGATCTGATGGCAAAAAGGAACACTAGCCACTCACTCAGCTCTGGCAGTACTGACCCCTCAGTGCAGGTATCACACACCGTGACATGCTTCCCATTGCCTTTCTCAGATATAATGACATCTAGGTCAAGAAGCCTCAACCTACTGCTCTTCAGCTTGACCTCAGTGTCAAGACAATGATGGGCCAAAACAAGGTTCGAAGGGGAAGTGTTATCAGCAACTCCTGGATGTCACACTCTCTAAGGACAGGCAACCACAAATCAAGCACACATTCTCACAACTGCACCTGCCCATTTCCTAGCTTTCCTGCCAGCCTCCTCTCTTGCAGGTCTCCAGTGTCACAGTTTGTCAGGTCCTGTCTCCCCGCACACAGTCAACATGCTCACGCACAGACTGCTGGCTGCACAGCCACCTGTGGCTGCACTGTGTATGCCAAGGCTTAAAGGCAGCTTGTACAATCTGAGCTAACCTGAGTTCGCTGGCTCCTTCCCTGCTTTTGGTATCCAGATCTCTTCTCCTTGGCCTTGCTCCTGCAAGTGGAGGGTGAATTTTCACCCTCTGCCTATGAGCTCTGACACAGGAGGTTCCTGTGCTGTGTCCTTACAAGGAGTAATGGATGTAAATTGGAGCATAGGAGATTCAAGAGGGATATCAGGAGGAATTTTTTTACTGTGAGAGTGACAGAGCACTGGAACAGGCTGCCCAGAGAGGTTGTAGAGTCTCCTTCACTGGAGACATTCAAAACCCGCCTGGACGCGTTCCTGGGTGATGTGCTCTAGGTGACCCTGCTCTGGCAGGGGGGTTGGACTAGATGATCTTTCGAGGTCCCTTCCAACCCTAGGATTCTGTGATTCTATGATTCTATGATTCTATGTGGCTCCTGCAGTGCCCATTTTAACTCGCTTCTGCCCCATGTTCATATGAAATTACCAAGGATATTTTTTTCCTTTTGCTGCTAAATGCCACTCTGTTAAGACCAGTGCTGTCTACACTGCAGGCTGCCTGCACTCAGGCCAGCTCTGGTCTTGAGGCTTTGTACCAATGTTAGCGCAATGCTGAGGTACTGTTGCCAGCCTTAGAATAAAGCTAATTTCTCTGGGTTTAGTGCTCTGCTTAGACCTTTCACAGTGGAGCTGGGTTGCAACTGGCCAGCATGGGGAGTGCCCGTGGCATGCCCCCAGCCTCACAGTTCCTTGTGGAGGAGCTCAAGGAGTCTCATGAAAGAGCACAGAACTGCCTGGGCTGGTCCCATCACTCCCACTTGTCTCAACTTTAAAAAAGACGACTGATGTCTTGGTTCTGGGGAATGTTAGAACTGAAAATCCAGCTAAGTTTCAATGCCTGCCAAGAATAAATGTTTCACTAACAGAAATATTTTTCCCTCTTGATCTTCCATAGCATGGCTGCTCTGTGGCAGTCAGGAGTATGATGAGCTCAGGGCATAAGAGTCCTTTTAAAATCAACAGTTATCCACCAAAATTGGGGCTGCTAGGAGTTATATTGGACACAGGAGTAATTTTTAAAGTATAGCTTATGACAAATCTGATTTACAGATTAAAATAACAATGTTATGGCATTTATAGAATGTATAAATTTAAAGCTGAAATGTACTAGCCATAAAATCTTGTATGCTTTTGTTACAGCTGTGACTAGCAGCAAAACAATACAGCAGCTAAACATCACAATTAATAATCTCCAAGTATAACACATCCAAAAAATCAGGGTCCCTTTCAGAGTGTGTTACCAGGTGACATGAACATTGCATTATGTCATGTCACATCAGAATTCCTTCAGGCAATAGCTCAGAGCTGACATAAACAGATGCAATAGACAAAGCTCAGAACATTTAGTAATACGGAGCCAAAGAAAGACCATGTGGTCTTATTATTCAGGTTCAACTATTGTTCGGTATTGTCTATTTATCACAAGGCTTTCACTTTCCTTTAGCTTGATGCACAGAAAAAAAGATCCCTGAGAAATCTGGTCCTTAATCGTGTATACTATAATATTTCTATACTATTTCAATCAGAACTCATCCTGTGCTCATGGACTTTGGTAGTGAGCCATCAAGAAGACAGTTGCAAATCCTTAATTTCTACACCAGCCTTCTCCCACCTTGGCCCTTCGAGCAGCTACACTAGAGAGCTTCCAGCTAGTTCTGGCACCAAGGAACCCTGTGCCAGGGAGGGCTGCCGGGCTGCTCTGCTCTCTGCCTCCCTGCGCAAAGGGTCAGAGAAGGCTCTTTAGCTCCTGATGGAGAAAACATGGGTGCCACATCCTTTTGTGCTACAACGAACGTGACAGACAACACAAAAAATATATAGTTTACAAGAGATATTTTTAAATATATGCATTTTTTATGAAAGGCTTTCTCCAGGCAAACCAGGACATTTTGCAGTACCAGTTCTCTCTCTAGCATCACCGAAGCTTCTTAATTAATTTCCATTAATGGGTATTACTGGGTCAGTAATTCCCATCCTAGTTTGAAAAAATTCACACTGGAAAACCCGACATTCAAAAAATGCAAGGGGTCAGCTGAGGGAGCAGACCCGTGGTGTGGGATCTCAGCCAGGGATAGGCTTCAGTTCCCATTGCCTGCTCCCTGTTAGAGACCAGTAACAATTCTGCATGCACTCTGGCCCATGCCAGGTTTGTGGTATTAGTGATAGAATTAGGTGCTGCTGAAAATAAAAATCCCCAGAAGAAATTCTCAGAAAAACATGTAAATTGAATTCAGTTAATTGTGGCTGCTACAACGATTGTATTTAATTTGCAGCTTCTTTTTATTGTGTATGGCAAGGGACAGCATTGGCACCACACTACTAAGCAATAGCTAGTCAGAGAATACAACAGTCTGCCATTTCACACTGAGTAATTAAGTATCCTGCTCACCTTGATCATCTGAGTAGTAACCACTGGCACATATGCAAAAATCATCCCTCATTCCTAACCCCTCCTCAGCAGGATGCATAAATCACCGTCCCCATTTGCAATCAGGGAACCTGAAGCCCAGGTTTAAGCATTGCTGAAGTAGCAGAGATGAGAACAATTACTGTCATGGTCTTACACAATTTCCACCCAAGTCAGAAAAGTGAGAGCTCTGTAGTAAAGTTCCTGCCCCACAAAAATCAATAGCTAAACTCCCTCCTTACCCCTGTTCCTATTCACTGAACCATAATAATGACAAGGGAGCTATTTGCATGTTTAAAGAAGCAGAACTGAATGCACATAGACTCCTTATAATTAGTTTCACAGCAGCTGACTGTAAAAACACGTAATTTAGGTTCAAATAATATATACTTTTAAAAAAATCCTGAAATGCACCTCCTTCTGCTTTCTGGCTCTGAAACCACAAAAACCAGCACGGTGTGGCTGAAAAGCGTTCGTCGCAAAAAGGTAGAACGCTGAGCTTTGGATGAACATATTGTGAGTCTGAAAGCTGTATAATCAATTAGCATCCTACTGGAAACCTGACAGCCTGTCGCGACCCATTAGGAGGTATTCTGTGCTCTCAATAGCTGTGGCTATAGGGACCATTTACACAGATACCAGGTAAGCCCCTACAAAGCAGAATATAATAAGGTCAGCTCTTTGTTTTATTTCTAAGTGCTTTTCCAAGATGTTTTTCTCTTCGGTGAACATGGCAGTGCAGCTAAAAATGGCAACACTGTATTTCAGGTAAGTGGGTTGAAAAGTCATTCTCACTGGGAAATGAACTCATGACCTTTGCAATGAAAGGTAAAGCTCAAGTCATAAAAGTTTGCATGTAAGATGCACTAAATATATCGTTGAGTAATAGCTCAAGAGGGCAATAACAGCATAGGCTGCCTAACAGCTCATGCTAACGCAAACATAATATGCCATGTAAAAAGAGATTAATCAAGTTTTCTTACTTGAAAACTGACAGCCTGTCGTGAGCCATTACGAGGTATTCTGTGCTCTCAATATCTGTGGCTACAGGGACCATTTATGAACTGACAAATTTGGGCGACTGGTAACACTAAACCAGGATAAAAATAAAGTCAGAGATGCGTGTCACATTTCTGGTCCTTTCCAGCACTCTGCCTACAGACATTTCCCTTTCATTCATACTCCTTAATGTATGTACGTAGTGTGCACACATACATGCACCTTGTGTTAACTGCAACACAGTGCATTAACGATGCAGCGAAAGCAGAAACCTTTACTAGTTCCTAGAGCCACTGCTTTTTGTTTTATGATCAGAGGTTCATAAGCTCAGGTTTCATCAAGGAAGCACAGTTAAAACTGGTAAGTACCTTCAAACCATATCTGATTCCCTTCACAAAAATATAGAAAACAACATAGTTCAGATTATAATTTAATGTCAGAGATGAGTAAATAAGATTTAATGACAATATCAGCACTCTTCGATGAGGGCAACCTCAAGTCGCTGTCTCATCTCTTCTATAAATTGGAATCCACTCTGATTAGACTCCATTTGGCATTCTGCTGTGCATTAGTCAGTTAATGTAGTGCTTATACTAGCTATACTTAATGAGGCAGCAGGCGTGCCTTCGTTTTTAAGCAAAAGCTTATCTACATGTCTATAGCTGATTTCATGAGACAGCAGATCCACAGGCCCTGTTTGCTTTCATCTGAGTGTTTGAAAATATTGTATCCTGCAGTGGAAGGTACAATATTGCTTCCTAAAAAGCAAGGCTGCCACATGGAATGTGCTATGTTTTTTTAAAAAAACCCACAAAATTCTTCCCAAGCCTTCCACAGAGTAATAGTTTCAGATATCTTGGTGGTCTCTCTGCTGCATGTATGAAGGCAGTGTTTTTCTTCCACGTGCATATCACATTGTGATTACTTTATTGGGGATTTACTGATTGAAGTAGCTAAGTGAACACTAAAAAATTTAAGCAATGCTTTCACCTAGCTATGTTCTAGAGTGAAGGATGTTTCAGTGAATTAGAGGCTCTTGAGCTAATTGATTTAATGGCCCTATATAACTTCAGTCCGTCAAAAAATACTGGGAGACTAACTCATCACCCCCTTGCCACTGCAGCTGTTTATCCTAGTACAAGGCCAGTGCAAAGGCTACCAGATGAGGATAAGAGCCCTACACATTTATTTCAGTAAGATTACAAGGTATACTGTTATGAGGAGTTGGGATCTGTAAGTTGATGTAGGCTGGCGCACCCAGCCTTAATAATAATTATCTTTTTTATCCCAAAGACTCCACAAATCATGAATATTTTGATTAGAAAAACCCGTCACTCACTCAATTAAAAACATTGGCAATGTAGAGGCATTATCATAGTGCATTTATCTTTTTTTTTCCTGATAGAAACTGTGCAAACTGATCTTAATGTAACAAACCAAGTATGAGATCGCTGAGGGTACAGACATTTCCAGCAGTAGTGTTGTGGCAGTTTAGGGGGATATTTAGCAGTGGAACAAATCCTTGGCTGGGTTTGGAATCCCTTTTGGGTTTACATCATATCTGGTTAGCGCTTGATTCTAGCTTGGGCATACGCATCATGAAGTACAGGCACACCTTTCCCTGCTGATCAGAAATACTTCATTTTAGCAGTGACAATTTCAAAATATTTTGAAGTTTTACTTCATTGTTGGACATGACGTTTGAAACCAGGCAACATCCCCTACTGTCAGTTAAAACTGACTGCTAGAAAATCACTTCTTATTATATGCATTCTCTTTTAATTCTCAGTCTCAAGTACGATACTTGGCATAGTTTATTCTGGTGATGTTAAGCTTGCTCTGTGATTATGTTACTAACATGGGTATAGCACAAAAATAGTAATGAGAAGTCAGTAAATGTTGCTATGAACCAAAAACTTTGATAGGCTGCACTATTCCACTAAGCTATTCTTGACACAAAATATTTTTAGAAGTCAAGATTCAAACAAATTAGCTGGCAGGTAGTTATCAGCAGTGAAATCTCAGAGAAAAGCAAATATTTAGATCCTTATATGCATAAAAGGAAGCTGCACAAGTGCCATCTGAAACATGATAAAACTATAAAGAGTTTCATTTACAGCAGCGGCAGAGATAGCAGTATGAAAAAAGTCAGGCATGACTGGTAGGTTTCAAGTACTCCCCTACATCTTTCTTTTACATTTAGTACCCCAGATCATCACTACAACAAGAGAGTTAAGGCTCACCAGTGTGACACAATTTCTCACAGAGCATCATGTACTTCTAAATTTAAATCTTGGACATCAGACAATAAAGAATTAGAATTTTTAAGTCTTAAGATTCCTTAACTGTTTCCTGTTACTTAAATCCGTATCACAACACTTAGCTAAGACTATGTAATTAATAAACATTTACCGTTTAGCATAAGTACTACGGAATAAAGTCTAACTTCTCTTTACTAAATCAAATCTCAGCTGCAGGTAGTGACAACCAGATTTACTGAAATGCTGAGCCTGCTCCCTTCACATCGCCCTGCACTCGCAGCCTGTTATCCTCTCATCCGTCTCACCCTGCCTTCCACCTTTCCCTTTGCTAAGCCCAAGAGAAACCATTCTCCAACACGGCCTTACTCTGCGGCCAGCTTCCTGGTGAAAAAAACCCTACGCACCTCTACTGACACCATGGACTCCACCGTGAAGTGTACTCCTTCAGGACAGGAATACTTCAGTCTTCATATTCTGGTCACTTAGCTCCCAACTGGTCTGCCTGCAGATAACGCAGGCACTCAAGGCAATGTATGCAATGGGGATTGTTCATGCTGTTTCCTTCTCTGTAATTTTTGACACTTCATTTATTGACCAATTTGTGAGGAGTCTTGCCACTTTAGGGAATGTCAGAGAGTGTACAGCTAAGGGGCTTAGTTTGTACCTTATCTGAATTGAACCACAGAAAAGAAAAATTGAGGTTAGAACAGAGCACTGCAGATCATCATGTAGTCCAAACTCTTGTCCAAAGCAAGTCTAACTTCAAAGTTGGAGTTTGTTTCTCAAGGATTTGTCCAGCTGTGTTTTAAAAGCCTCCAAGCACAGAGATCCTTCAGCCTCTCTGGGCAGCCTGCTCCCTGCTGCACTGCTCTCACTGTGAAAAATTATTTCCTTATGTCCAACTAAAATTTCTCTTGTTGCAACTTGCGTTTATAGCTTCTTGCCTTTTCACTGTGCACTTCTGAGAAGGACCTGCCTCCACCTTTTCTGTAACCCCCTCTTTAGGTAGCAAAAGACTGATTACATCCCCCTGAGCCTTCTCTTGTCCAGGTTAAACAAACCTAGCTCCCTCATACGTTGTATTTTCCAGCCCCGACTATCTTAGCTGCTCTCCATTGGACCCTCTGCCGTCCCCAAAACTAGCTGCAATATTCCAGACACAGTCTCAGAAATGCCAAGTAGAGGGGAAAGATCAGTTCCCTTGTCCTTCTTGCTCTCCAGCCTGCTGTCCTGCGCTCAGCACGGCGAGAGCATTACATCGCAACCTTATGCCTACATTAGCAATGTTTTTGGGCAGTTTACACTGATAAAGTGTTGTTTATATGGAAACCAAGAATTTTCTGTAATCATATATATTTCATCCATTATTCTCTTACCTTACTGTTTTTCCTGTAAACTCTGATTATTGTGACATTTTGGCAGGACTGTTTTGTGGGCAGTTCTTTCCCAATTCAGCTAAAGCAATGTGATGAGAAGCAGAAGAGATTGCAATACAGTAACATTTTAAATGTGCTTTTGAAGAGGCCTTTGGGCACAGATGTTCCATAAAACTGTATTTATTATTATAATAATCTGCTGAAGAGTGCAGCTGTTTATTCAGGGGTCTGAATATTGAAGACTCCCTAAATCTAATGATTCCGAGTCTGCCCCACTCACTGCACCTCCAACACTAATAAGAAATACAAATTTGAAAAATCTGTATATACCAATGCACCACGAAATAAACATTCACCTACAGTATAAATGCTGCTAAAAGAAACCTTTCAGGTAAAATCCCTTCAAAATACAAGTGATGTCAAAAAATCTTCTAAGGAAAAGACTCAAAACCACAATGCAGAAGTACTACTTGAGTTTAATGCCTAACCCACAGAAGTACATTAAGAGTAGATGCCTGCAGGTATTCTGGCTTGAAACAGAACTGATACACATGGCCAAAAGACTCCGGTTCATCATCTTTCCTTGAGACATGGTGGGGATACAATTTTAACTTCACGCGACTTTTTGGACTATGTTATTGGTCATGATTTCCTGATACTAGTTTGGAGAAGGGAACAATAATTTGAACATCAGAAATGTCCAAAAACCCATGATAAAAGTATAAATGTCACTTTTTTTTTTCTTAGATGATGTGGCAACTCCTTGCTCAACTTCAGAAATGGATTACTAATCTCATCTAGGATGCCGTGACTGAACAATTTTCTGTCAGTCAAAGCAGATAAGAGACTGCAGAACAGTTAGAAAAAATCAGTTTAAACCTCTAAACTATTCTCATCTGGGCCCACAACTATTTCGCCTGACTATAATTATCTCTTCTGATTTTGTCCCCTGGAAAGCTGAGTGGAATCTGAAGCCTTCCTTTCTTTGCTATATAGTGCCACAGCAAGAATTTCCTTGGAAACCTTTTCCTTATGGTACTCAGCTCATCCCCAGCAATGAGCACTGGGAGCCCTTGGAGCACCTGGCTCTTTAAACAGATGTTTGGCACATGAGGCTGGGGGCTGCCTGCTGCAGATAAGACCGTGAACAACCCAAATCACAATAATTATTTACTTTTATCAGCCTCAACAGGGTTCAAACTGGCATCTATTTAATCGCATCATATTTACCACTATTGTTAGGAGCAAGCCCTGAGGAGTCTCCAGAGGAATCTGCTTGTAACTCTACAAACCTCCTTCTGAGCCTGTTCTTTTATACTACGTCATGTTCTCAGCCCTTTCTGAAAAATCCAGATTCTCTATATCCACCCAGTAATGAAAATATGTTATTCTTAGAGATATTAAATTCATATGCTATTGTAATTCCAAAAGCATTGTATTCCACTGTGGAAAAGCATTATTTGTTCATCTGTTCGTGAGCTCTGCAGTCTGTAGGTTCACTGGGGACTAAAATACTGCTGAAACCCTTTGCCTGCTCCTCCTCAATTTTGTGGAGAAATCGAACTGGAAACTGTTTTCACTTTGCTATTTTAATAGTAAATGCTTTAATTTCCTAAACAATACATGAAGAAATATTGAATTACAGGGGAAGCTGCTTTTGCAAGTAGGAAAGGGTTCATGTCGCCTTGTACCAAAACTCAACAATTCCCACGCCTTGTGCTTTCAGAGTTATAAGATTCTCTGTAAAAATACTTGTGCTCCTTCCTTCATCTTTGGTCTTCACAACTAGGCCCATGTGAGGTTGTAACTGCAAAAGGGCGGGCAGTGGGTTTCGGAGAGGCTGTGCTGTCTCTGCGTGCTCACAGCCAGTAAGGCCATGGGGCTGTCCCGGCGAGGCTGAGCCTCGCGCTGCTCAGGAGGCTGCTCCATGTCACACAGTCAGGAGAAAACCCATTAGAGGATCAGTGAGACTTCTGGCCTGGCAGAGCTCAGTCATTACCGGTACCACTGGAAACAGACAGCATGACTACGAACAAGTCTTACATGTACAGCTGTCTTAGCTGCCATGTGTGCACATTCCCCAGGATAGTCATCCACTTCTCGGACAAAGAGGCCAGAAAATAAATGAAGTTAGTCCAGGAAGAGGTGTTTCTGGCTACAGTATGTATTCTATGATGATAAAAGTTGCAGAAACCTGCAGTCCTCTCAGCAAAGCACCAGTTGGCTCCACATGGTGCAATAATAAGATCTGCTCTAAAAACCTGGACTTCCACATCATTTGCACCAAGTACAAAATCATTAATTGGTCTAGAAAGTGTCTACAACCCTATCTGTGATTCTGAGGTACCACACAGTTTACTAATGCAAAATAAAAGAGTACTTTTAAGTTCAGTCTGTTAGAGCAGTACAGTAGTGACTTAAATCTCAAGAAACTTTCACTCTCCAATATTTTATACCCTTTGAGTGGGAGCAACATGCCAGGCATGGTTATGTAGTATAAAATTATACTTAGCAGAAGGTCTGATGCCACAGTAGATTAAGACAGGAGGGAAGGAAGAGCTGAAGAAGTAGTAAAAGTGTGTGCAATGACATGCATCTCCACTTCTTCCAGTACATAAATTTATCATATTTTCCCTAAGTCATTAATTGACTCGTTGCTCACTAGCCATGGAGCCCATTTGCTTTTGGAACATCAGCAGAGAAAGAGGGCCGCTGTTAAAGGACTACCAAGTGTGAGTGGTTTCCAAGTGCTCAGCGAAGCAAAATAAATTTTTACTGTAACAGTTGATGGCACCTCTTCCCCAAACACCTGTCTTTCTGCCAAATTTAAGCTTCCTAGCCCAACCGCTGTGGCTTTTGAGTTGTTCAATAATAGTCACATGCATATATAATGGGAAAAGTAACCTTTTTCTTCACCTCATTCTCAAAAACAATGAACGATTTTTTGCTCAAGCTTTATTAAAATTAATTTTTAAGCATAGAATCACAGGGTTGGAAGGGCCCTCTGGACACCATCTAGTCCCACCCCCTGCCAGAGCAGGGTCACCCAGAGCAGGGGGCACAGGAACGCGTCCAGGCGGGTTTGAATGTCTCCAGAGACGGAGACTCCACCACCTCCCTGGGCAGCTTGTTCCAGTGCTCTGTCACCCTCAAGGTAAAGAAGTTCCTCCTCATGTTTAGGTGGAACTTCCTATACTCACGTTTGTGCCCATTACCTCTTGTCCCGTCTCTGGGCACCACTGAAAAGAGCCTGGCCCCATCCTCCTGACACCCATCCTTTAAGTATTTGTAATCACTGATAAGGTCCCCCCTCAGCCACCAAGGATGGGAAATTTTTGCTTGAAAAGTGGAAGATTCGGAAGATATAAGCGGCTACTCAAATAACTTCTGAGTAGAAATGGCCTTGCCCTCAGGAGGTTGGTATTTAAGCTCGCATGTGATTTTAAGCACTTCAGTAATCCCTAAGAAACAAAAAATCAAAAAATCATGTGCTGGAAGTTACGCAAAAGTACAAAATCTTGCTAACCTGAGACTGTGGACTGTAAACATAAGCCAAAACCAAGTAACTTCTATATTAATGCTTAAAGTTGCACACTCATTCAAGATGTTTGGGTAGACACAACTTAATGCTTTTCTCAAGTTGCAACAGTATTTCACAGAATGCTACGGCAATATATTCTGCTGTATACAGAGTAATGCTAATTTTTATGCCTTACAGTAGAATGTGCAGTGAAGTCGAATTACAATTGCTGTGGGAATCATAACACTGGAAAACATGTCTAAATCTCAGCTTTAAGGCCACGCTAACATATCTTTTACATTTAATTTCCTTTAGAAAAAAAAAAAAAGAAAAAGGAACAACTGGCTATCGTTGACTTTGCCAACAAAAAGAACCAAGATGTTCCAGTATGGGTTATCTGGGGATCTCTGTCACATTCCTGCTTGCTCTCAGTAAATACTAGTGTTACAGAGACACCCTGATGAAGTCTGCTCTGTGATACCTTCATAAGGCCTTATGCAATATTAGCTAACTGGAAAAGGGGAAAAGATGGGAAAAAGGTTGTTCTGGATTCACAGTCCAGAAAAGAAACGATGTGAGGCAAAGTTGTATCAGCTAGTAATCAGGGTCAACTCAAAGCTTCTCCACGGAAGAATCACAGCAGAGAGGCACTTAAAACAAGGTGAAAAAAAAGAGAGAGAGAAGCAAAACTGACATTCCCACTGAAAAGAGCCCTTATCATTCCTCTTGTGATACAGGAGCAAGGTGCAATAAAGACTCTTTACAGCCAAAATGTCATTTTGTTGACTACTGACCTCCTGTCTTCTTTGCACTTTGGAAGTGATTTTAACTGACTTTTGGATGCTCTCTTTTAGCTGCCTTTTCTCTTTTTCTTGAGAGTTAGCAAATGGCCTTGTTAAACCTGTCCTTTTCTTGGATTCCTGGGTATTTTATCTGAGTATTACCAGGATCAAAACCACTCCGAGAGTTTTCTAACTACGGATGCTTCTATTTTACAAATCATGTAAGAAATTATAGTTTGTGTTTTTTTCCTCACAGGGATGAAAGTGCATACAAAGAGGAGAATACTAAGGCTAAATCGCTAGGTTAGTGCTCTTAGTACCTAAACACAGCATTCCCAATCCATATCGGTGCCATGAAACATAGTGCTAAGAAGAGGCAGAAACAGAGGGAATGAGTGGGACAGGTCATCAAATTTTTGTCATTTGGACTCCATCTCTCTGAACCCTTTCATGACATTGTATCAGAACAGTACAAAACGGAAAGACATGAGCAGGTTCACATCTAGATGTTTGAAACACCAGGAGGTTTATACAATTCCTGCTTTTATCACCTGATATCTCCTCATGGGAACCTGACTAGTGTAGTCAAGCAGTTGTGCCTCTATGTACCTGGATACATATGCACAGATGCTGTATATGTCTACTTTCTAAAAACATCTGTGAAGATCTTACAGCTTCTAAAAATATATACATGATTTTAGAGCTTGTTTGTTTTTTTATAGTGTTTGCCATCATTCATTTAAAAGTTTCTTTCCCCTCCAAAAAATGTATGTTGTTTTGAGAAAAAGGCATTGGGGGTGGTCTGCCTCATAAATAGCCACAGGGCTTGGGGCCAGCCAGCTCTTTTCAATTACCAGGTCCAGGTGGGAGGTGGTCAGGTGGTTCCTATAAAGGTTGAGGGACTGCATGTGGACTGGGAGGTTTCTGTGAAGTCTGTTTTGGCTGAGGGTAAAAAGGTCTGAAAACGGATTTTACTAAGTTTGAAAAATAGTCTGACTCCTGAAGGTGTGGTGTTAGATGTCGTTGGGCTAGGGGGCTGCCCGTGGGCCCTACGCTATGGAGACCTATGTGTACTACCAACAAGTCCATTAGACTTGTTTGCAATATTTTTCAAAGTCCTGGCCACAGCAAACAAACAACCAAACAACATCCCCCCCCCAAACCCCCACCAAACAAACCAAGAGCACAAAGAAAGCAACCCAACCCCAAAGAACTCACCACACACACATTAAAAATTCTGGCTAATGTACATACAGCAGAAAAATAAGCAATCATCCAAAATGACTTTTGTGCTATAGATTGCTCCTGAATGAGGCCTAATGGTGGAAGCATCACTGCAAACTGTTTTCCATTTCCAGCATGCATTTATGATAACCATTCTGCCCAATTTCCTGTTCTTCTGCTGGCAGAAAAGGACAGACTCCCCCTGCTTTACACTAAAGCTTCTTCATGCTGCCTAGGCTGTACTGCACTTCTGCTCAGCCCCTTCCTGGGAAGCTGATGATAGAAGGTGAAATGATTATTGTTACGCAATAACTATTTTTCCTTTATCTTTTATGATGGGGGAAAAATGTACAAAACTACTGGCCACATCTGCAGTGCACCAATTAGAGATAGAGAGGACAGGTATTCAGTCTCCATGGATGGTTCAAGGTTGGAGAAAATTACCCACTTTTAGCAGATAGCAGAATCCTAACTATCTGCTTTAAACTGGGATTGACCGTTCACTATCTGAGCTGATAGTAGGTACAATATTTCATCCAAAGACAGGTGGATTTGCTTTCTAGTTTTACCACTGTGTAATATTATTTTGCTGACCTTCAGTCACATTGGCACAGGAATTGATGTAACACGAAAGGATGTGACAGAAGGCAATCAGCAACACAACAAGATATGAAAAGCCTAAAGAAGAACTTACGTCCTCAAGAACAGGACACCAACTACCCAGTCCCATATGGAGTCTGGAGTTGCGAAGAGCTACCAGAAGATGCAATGTAAATCAATACACATCCACTTTATTCACAAAATGATGGATAATGTAGCAGGCCAGCTTGATTTACCTTAATTTGCAAATTGATTTCCTACGCTTTTAAAAACCCCACACTTGTCAATTTCAGATCAAAATAGAGTGAGGCGCAGGGGGAACCGCCAGCCCCATCTGAACAGTGGGGACCCTATGGCTACGCCCCCGGGACGGTGCCCAGAGCAGGGTGCAGAGCTGTCCTGGGCAGAGCCAGCAGGCACCCAGTGCTGTGCCACGCGGTGCCACACCAGCTAGCCTGCTGGCAGGCCCCACATGCCTGCACTCCTACACACACTGCCTCTTCCCATCTTTGAGCTCCTCGGATCCAGCACTACCTGTGCACTGCGTTAGACCCCTGGGGTAGAGAAGCCCAAAGGCAGCACTATCACTGGCAAGATGTTAGTGTTTAAATGACCGTTGACTGCAAATTCACCTTTGAGAAGCCCTGGATGCTGCCTGGCACTGGGGTGATAGTACTTTGGAGGAGTCTGGATATACGGATGAGTTGGAATTGCAACATGTGAACTTTATCGCTCAAAGAAATGACTGCAATGCAGGCAGATCTGAACAAGAGACAACCCACTGGCTACCCTCACCCCTCTCGCCCATGCCCACAAGCCCATTAGGTTCTCACAGCACTTTATTGTAACCTCATGTGCAAAATGTCATGTCTGGCCAGGGACACTGTACAGGACAGCAGGGCTGGTGCAGCACAGCAGCTCTCGGGAAAGGGCAGTGGGCCAAGCACGCCCCGAGGCTCTGCCTGCTGCAGCCCACCTGGGCCCACTGGCACGGGACAGCTAAAGGAACTGGTGGCTCCCAGGCAGCGAGCCCATTTCTATGGCTTCTGCATAGCTGGTGTCTGCAGCTGAGACTGTTCTTGCTACTCTAGCCCTGTCTTTTTATTTTTACACGGAGGCAGGGGAGAACAGACTGTTGATAGTCCTCTCCCACGTGGTGCAAGCTAGCTGATCTATGTCAATTTTTTTTTTTTTTGTTAAAGCTATTTTAAGACATGAAATTACAAGACTTGATACATGGAGCTCTGTGGGACTTTACGCTTGGAAAACAATCTTCAGAATGTCCTCGGATATGAACAGTATTTTTCTGTGGTGAATCTGTATGGGAGCTACACACAGTCTCATCTATCCCAGTACTGTAGCAACAAAAGTAATTACTGCATAGTCTTTTAACCAACAAATCCCTTAAAGGGCTTGTGAGTGAGGGTGCAGAAAGAAACAGATTTCAACAGAGAAGGAAAGTATTTCCTATGTGAGGATTTTAAAGGGAAAGCATCTGTAAGAATGAAGATCTCCAGGAAGAAGATCAGATCTGTTAAAATACTCAGAGACTCTTCCGTGTCCATACTCAGAGCAGCACTTTACAAAATACATGCAAACCAAACTCGAGTTTGTTTGTCTCATTTCATTCTTGGCCGTTCTCTTGGAGGACCAGGAGAATACAGCTGTAGAGTAGAACAGTTTAAAGCCTGAGCTCTTGAAATATATGAGGGTAATACTTCTCCATTTTAAAATACAGATGGATTATTTCCACAGATGATTTGCAGATGTAACATTTAGCTATTTAAAGACCAGAGGTTTTTTCAACATTTTTGGAAAAGCAGTAGAAAACCTTGTTTGTGGCAGGACTTCAGCTGAAATTGTAGAGCTGTTCCATTAGTACCCATAGCACCCATCACATTTTTGTGCTTTGTTTCAGTCAAGGGTTTCCCTTTTTTTGTCTTTGCCTTTTCTCTATCTCACGCTTGGCTCTTTTTTGCCGGTGTCCATAGCAGCACCCACTGGTGGATTGCAATGATGCTGAGCTGGACTTCTGCCAAGGGAGGAACAGAATCAGGGAGCAACAGCTAATGTAGTTCAAGGTCATTCTGGGGTTTCCCCCCCAGCACTGCACCCTTCTAAGAGGCAGTACCTGACTAGTCTTTCAATCCTGACAATCTTAGTAAAGTGGGACTCATTCTGGTTTTCATTTTATTTAATGTGTCAACGGGAAGCCAATAAAAAACAGCTAAGCAATGAAAGTTTATTGTGACATGTGCTAACAGGTACAACATTTAATGCAGGACATTTGAGCTGCCTTCAAATGCCTCTAGGAGCATTAAAAAAGAAAGATGCTGTTTTATATAGCAGAGAAGATGCATTGAAAATATTTATATTTCTTATTATTTTTGTGTCTTAGGGAAGACACAATGTGACAGGCAATTGCTGCTTATTAGAAGATTTAATCCTACCTTAAGACTCACAAACTAGAGATTGTTGTGTAGACAAAAGTGTAGAGAAAAAATACAAAGAAAATATGATGCATTTGTAACTATAAATTCATACATGGCTACTTATAAAAACGGTTAAACATTGCTAAGTCGAATCTTTAAAGAAAATCTGGGATCATTAGAAAAAGATTGCCCATGTGGCTGAGTTTAATACTTTATATATACGCACAAAAATATTTGGGAGAGAAGTGGATGGAGTAGATAAGAGATGGATGGATATTGAGGTCATTATTGGAAGATGGCAGGTATAGATGAAAGGACACAGAATAAAAGGCAAGAGTAAATTAATACGGAGGGATTTTGTGTGACATGCTAGAAGCAATATGTATGTAGAACTGTATTACTTAGATGTAAGTACTAACACATTGAGGGGCGTGTGGGGTTTGAAGAATTATAAGGACTAAAGGGAGTGAGTGTGCTGTCACGGGGTAAAAAAAAAAAAAAAGACCAAGGAGTGGAATAGAGCCAAAGAAAGGATCATTTGAGGTGAAATAACCATCAAAGCATTCTGACTGTGCCATTTATTTGCTTCACATATTTGCTTTTAGTTACAGCCATCCATTCACACTTGGCATATGTCCAAAGAAAAATTTGTGAATCTCACAGATTAATTATTAAACCTTTGCTTATTCAATCAATGCATCATAATTACCAATAATACTCCACAAAACCAAAACCAAAACCAAAGAACCACTGCCTTCACCTACTCCTTTTTCAAAAAAAAAATAAAAAAAAAAAAAAAGACCAGAAAAAGAAATCTTGACTCTGACAAATCCCATAAAGGTCAACTGACTGGAAGTCTCTCAGATGACAAGAAACAACTATCCTGAGACAAAAGTAGTTTATCCAAACCACTTCAAATGTGATTTTTAATGACTGCAAAATCTTCCCCCTTCACTCACCTGTGACAATTAGTCCTGAGTATCAAAAATTATTTCAACTGCCATGAAACATCATGGAGAGAGAAAAAAAAATAATCTAACCTTGAGTAGTTGGACCTTGGATTGATAGATGGAGAACCTAGAGAGGGACCCAGAGAGGAGACTGAAGTGAGGACCACTTGAAGTGGGTGCTGTACCGACATACAGAAGATGGGTTTTTTCTACGAAATATCCAGTTTAATATACAAAACAGTGAGCACAGAGGAAAAAAAGCAGTTATCCATACAAAGGGTTATCTGTTTCTTTAAATATTTATAGATGGAAAATTGAATTCTACAGACATTAAAGCCTAAACATGACAATCACGAAGTTCAGACTTGGGACTCTTTCAAGGTTATCAAAGTTAACCACAAACTAGTTCTCAACGATGGACTCAGCTCATTTCTTGCTTCGTCCAAATCACTATTTCAGCCACTGCCTGCATAATGCTGTAAGAGTGACAGCAAGTTTGTTTTTAACTGCTAGGAACTTTGACACTTCAGTAAAGAGAAAGAAATGAGTAGCCCTTTAAAAAAAAAAAGGAACGGTATGAATAAATTTGCAAGTAAGCTATGCCACCACAGAAACCAAACTTTTAAAATTATGTGACCAAAGGCTGCAAATAATGATAGAGAGAAAAATTGTGAAGTTGCTATGGTAACTACTAACAATTCAGACAGGCTGTTGATATGAGATCTTATTAAAAATGTCAAACCAAACATTTTATTTATAATTTCAAACTCTAACATTGACACTTTAGAGTTAACGTAAATTAAAAAGAAATTCAAGATGTAACTTAATAAAGACTGAGAGGTAAGGCTGAGACAACACTTCAATTCTACCTTGTCACTTTGCACATTCTAAAACATCTTAAAAAAGAAAAATTATGCTAAAATTTTTCATGCTTGGCCATAACCTGGAGAAAGGCAGAAACAAAAACATTTGGCTACTTTTGAATTAGCTTCTTTGGGAGAGGGAGAGATGGGAACATCTTGATTTTTAGCTCCTGACATTATCACTTTGGTGTTTAAAGATCACATCGTGATTGTGCACTATACACTGCTGTCCTTACTTGGAATAAGTTATAGTTGCTCCATTGTTCCCACATCAGTGAATCTAGCTAACTTTACAGATGAAACAGCAGCAACTTTCCCAGAAAAACAAGCCCCTTTAAGACCCCAGTTCTGCAAAGCACTTAAATCTTCACTGGGATTACTCAAGTGCTTGAAATTAGGCACGAGATTAATTTACAGTGCAGTCCAATTTATTCTGTGGTGCAACTGCAATCCTAAAAAGAACATCAGCACGCTTGTGTTACAGAAGCAAAGGTCATTCCTTGCTTGTGGCCTTGTTGGAGTGGGAAAAACTGTAGGTCCCTGTAGACCCTGCTGAAGTATCCCAGACTCCACACAGCTTTGCTGACAAATGACCTCTGAGGCTATACACAGACTATACTCTTAGCCACCAGCCTTGTTACCCTGACCCATCTTTGGGCATCTTTAGCCCCAGAATGACACCTGTACCTTGGCTGTGAGGGTGTAGATGGGTATAAGGGGCTGTGGCTACCTACAAGTACCAGCTGACATTGGGGCCCAACTTGTGGCCAACTCATCACGTGTTGTGAACAGTCAGATGTGCAGTGGTGGATCATTCATGAAGGTCTGGGTGCTGCCACAGTCATCTAATACCACTTTTATGGATAACTGAAAGTTACAAAAGGTGCTGGCCCTTTCCCTCTCAGAGTGAAGTGAGGTTAAGAACAAGTATTGCGCAGTAGGTTGAGTCACCGCATGATCATGCAGCAAGGGGTCTGCTGTAATGCACATTCCCAGGGAGGCAGAACTTGCCATCACTTGAGAACTTACCACTTGCTCTGCAAAATTTCTGCACTTGACAAGTAATAATGCTGAAAGGGCACTGATCTATTTATAAAATTACTTTTTCCTGTAGAGAAATTTTGTACCATAGCTATACTGTGGGGACTCACTAGTTTGATGATACTTACCTAAATATCATTATACATTAGCCATTTTTACCTCACATTCCAAATAACTGATCTGCAATTTTATTGTTTTTATCTCTGTGAATCGTATTTTTTTAAGCAACAATAATTACTATACAGTTTGGATTTCTGAAACAGGCACTTTTCAAATGTCAGACCGTACTGTGCTTTGAGCCTCAGAGAGGGCCTCATGTGGTAGTGTTTCCACAGGCAAGGCTAGCTTCAGAGGTTTCCACCTCCCCCTCCCCTGAACCACCACACAGTCGTGCCCTTGCTGTTGCAATTTCCACCCTTTCAGAAATTCTACGGATACATCTGCTTATGGTGTCACCCAGTAACCTGAGTTTTAAGTAAAAAATGCATTGGAAAAACCCTCACGTGGAAGCCTATTCTAAACATAACCATCAGGACATTTCAGGCTTCCTCATGGAATAAAGGATGTTAAAAATGGGCTCCCAAGCCAGTCTATGTTTTCCTTGATGACCATTTTAAATATAGCTGTTAATTTCTTATCCAGTTAAAATTTCAGTGATTGCATATGCATGCAAAGTTTCTGGTTACTGTTTACTGCATACGTATGGCAGGCTAACACATGCCTCTATTCATGCAATTATTTGCAGGTGCTGCCAAATCTCCAGGAATCAAATAGCCTACATTTAATATTTCTAATTAGCTTATTTAGTAATCATGATGGAAACATAGGAATACATTTACTGGTGTCCTCTTGGATATCCTTAAAAATGAGGAATGTCACTAGAGGGTTGTCCTGATGTGGGTGTTTTTTCAGCCCAGTCAGTACGCATCATTTTAATGTGACTGTGCTCATAGCCCCATTGTGCCTGCCAATCCCAATTAACAGAATCACCCATCCTAGGGCTGAATTTATTGCTGCATGTGCAGCTTACTGGGACACGAAGCAGTAGTCTTGTAGTCTACAGGCCTCTGAAAAGAAGACATGCCTCTGGGAACTGCACTCAACTTTTGTCAGCTGTGAAATCTCTCTGTTCCTAGACATGTTCCTGTCACATATTTTTTCTTACGGCAGGCTGAATATTTCCCTTTTTTGATGACTCCAATATCATGATAAACAGAAATATATTCAGGAGATAGCCTTGCTGTTAATCTTAAAGTTACCATTCAGCCTTGAAAACTAGGGCAGGTCTGCTTATCACTGAAAACATTTGGTTTGCATCTGCACAATGAGTTACTACATCTGAAAATCAAATGGCATCAGGCTTTTTTTGCTAAAAATCGATGCGTATAACATGTAACATTTCTCAGCACACAGCTAGTGTTGTGTCATGTATGTTGTATCACATACATACAACGTAATTCATATGGCACAGAACCAGCTTTCTTCTGCCAATGTCAAGCGATCTAACTTTTGGTGAATAGGGGAGCAGTTAGTCACTTTTATTGTACAAGACCTTTTTTGGCAAAAAGATAGCACCAAGAATTTCAGCAGCAACAACCAAAAGGCTGCGAGTAGTGCAAAGATATGCAATATCTTTTTGTATCTCCAGGGACTTTCCCTCGATTCTGTGGCAGACAGAGTGCAAAGACATTGCTCATAGCTCTTTTGTTCCTTCATCTCTCCTCACCGATTTTCATTTAGAATCAAACACTTTTGCTGGAGGCAAAAGGTATATTTTCTGGCTTCATGTTCCAGAATTTCTGTAAATTGTTCTTGCACACGTCTGCAGCTGACATATGAAATATGCAAACGCTTATCCTGATTTATGCTTTATGCTCTGCATGGAGCCAGTATAATTGTGAAAAAAGTAGTTTTCCTTGAATTTCAGAAAGTAATGTACACTGTTCAAAAATGATTCCACAGCATCTTACTGCTGCCCCCACTGGAACAGTTCATTTCAAAAAAGAAACACAACTTTTTTTTCAACATCCCTAGTTTTAAACCTTAGCATTAGAAAAGATTTCCTGTTCCCATCACTGCATTTGGTAATAGAAAAAATCCTTAGCAAGTAAGTTTAGGAAATTCACTAAAGGCCGCTTTTCCAAATGAACTTGCAACCAAACTTTTAACTACAAAACGCTGGGCCAAATTATCAAAAGAGCTCACCTCCCATTTGGCACAAGATTAAGGACAGACTTTTCAAAGCTTTTAGCCACTTGAAGTTCTCAGTGTGACATGACTGGCCAGATTTCCAAACTTTCCACTCACTTAAGGACCTAGAAGTGAGCTGAACTCCTTTGAAAACAGTTATTGGTTTTGGACGCTTCAAAACTATATTGTATTGAATATAGTCCAGGCACCACACTACCCTAAGCATTTATAATTACTTGATAAAATACAAATGTTTCCTTCAATTTCTCCATGAACAGTTTTTCTGCATTCCTCAGAAAACTTCTGAATCTATAAACAGAAGTTTCCTTTCTGTACTCTTCAGTGTTCTTATTCAAAAGCTCAGATAAAACGGCCCTTGCCAGTTTACTGACTAGAGTAGCTTCCCCCCTTTCTCTTCCAGATTCATAAAGAAAACTAAGATTAGCTCTCTTCACAAACAGTGAACTCCTTTATTTCCTTATAAAGACTTTGATATAACACTTTGGCTAGGAACCACTTTTATTGCTAAAATTACACTCATTAGAATTTAAAGATACTGAATGAAATAGAGCAATCTCAGATCAAAGTAGCCTGCTCTTAACTACATAAAAACAAATTAAAGCAACTAATAAGAAACAGGCTAAACACATCAAGGACTTAAATGATTAACTTATATTTAGCAATTATTTTGACAACGTACTAAAGCAAGACTGCTTATTACTGACTAGCTTTTTCTAAATTAGAGCTTATTATACTTACAGGAAGAAAGAAACGATGGTTTAGTTATTTAGCAAGAGCTTTCTTACCAGCAAAGAAAAAGCGGAATTTTTATCAGAAATAACTTGACCTCTACAAAACATGACTCTGTAAACTACATCTCTCAAAGCTTTCTGCATATTAGCACAGCGATCCCATTGATTCTGTATAACAAACTGCAGCAGAAGTAGTTGCATTTTACTGTGATCCCAATACCAAATGTTTAGGGTTTGACTACATGCAGTATTAATTCATTTATAATTAGCTAGACTACACTGTGCTTTCTATTTCTCCATGACTTATCTGTACTATCAGGCAGCGTTTTGAAGGTAAGCTTATTATTACTTTTTTTATCTGTAGAAGTTTCATTAATTTGTTTTTTGCCCCTCCTGATATGGTTTCGGTTATTAAAAAGGCAATGGAAGAAGGGGAAGTTTCAGAGTACAGCAATACAAGACCGGAGTGAATTTCAGAATGAATTTCAAACAAGAAGAAATGAGGATTGAGCCACCTGCAGTAAGAGAGCTATGTTCACTCTTCATCATTGGCAGCAGAGATTAGGTTTAGCATGCTAACGCTGTATGGAATAAAATGGTTTAAAGCCCCCAGACAATTATATATATCCAAAGACAGACCTGCAAGTCCTTTAATTAAAGCAAACATAGCATCTAAACACCTTAGTGTGTTCCACTCTAACTCTACTTTGTATTTTGAACAACAGGGTTTGACAGGTATGACAGTGCTGGACAAACAATTTATATTTATCACTAGCTGCAGTATGAAGATTATTTGTATTCAGACTCAATTCTGTCTAGGATTTAACATGCTCATGGACCAAATAAAGATATCTTGTTTGCTATCTCATAATGTGCAGAAAGAGTGATTGTAAAATGTATCTGGTGTTGAATGTGTAACTCCACAGGATGTCTAGAATGGCTTTGTGTCCTCCACAGTCTGTATCAATACAAATGCATTTAATCTTGATATAAGAAATAAATTTTTTACAGTAAGAGCAATCATTCATGGGAACAACTTCCCTAGGATGTGGTAGAGTCCTCGTCACTGGAGGTTTTCAAGGCATGATTGGACAGGATGCTAAAAAATCTTATCTAGTCTCCCTTTCCCACAAAAGGTTGGACCACATGATCTTTCCAGGTCCCTTCCAACCTGGGCTGTTCTCTGATTCTCTATGATTGTTAAGGATAATGTTCTGCAGGTATCCACCGTAAGGTGCAGAGACTGCTGCATCACAGAGCAGTGGCCCCACTCATACTCTTCTTCCTCATCACCCTTCTCAAACCAGTCCCGGAACAATCACAACAGTGCTCACTATCTTCTTGCACATTTAGATAGATTTAGTGTTTTGAAGATTTACTATTCAACTGTAAATGCTGAGGGCTTAGACTGACAGAAAAAGCTTATGTTCTGGAATATTGCTACATGGCAAATTGAAAAAAAATAATCCAACAGCCTAACTGGCAAATTACCATAATCATTTTAGAAATGGTTACAAATACATCACTGCTACTTTTCTTCTAGCTCTGCAGAATTACTCTGTGCCTAGTAATTCTGGGAGACCTTTCAATGAGTAGCTAGAGTCCAAAAAAATACTTGAAGAAAAGTAAGACATGTACAAGCATTATCCCTCCAGCAGAGAGCGGAGCGCATCCTGGACTTAACAGTGAAGTCCAGCACTGAAAAAACCCAGAGGGTATCTCGAGAGGCCAGGAGATTTGAGTGTTCATTTGGGTATACCTCCAGCCCGCAGGCATGTCCTAGTGGGTATCTATTTTACAGATCAGTTATCAGCATGAAATACAGCATCTGAGGCAGACGAAGAGGACTGTCTGTGGTAGCACAGACGGACATAGCAGATGTAGCCGCATGAACTATTTCGTGGAGGCTGTGCAAAGCTTTTTCCATGCTCCCAGTACTGGCAGTATAAGCAGCTCTGTGGGACAGACTGCTGGCTTACATGGCACTCCTCTGTAACTCAGTGCCTAGGGGTAGCGGTTCAAGGCACTCTGTACACTAACCTAACCGATGTTTTAGAAAAATGCTATCAGGTGTCACTAACATGTTGGTTTGGTCAGGGTTGGGACTGGTGTAGCCACCTTTGACAAGCAGCTGTCAGCTTGTCCCTGCTGGGTGCCAGGACCCTGCTAGTGGGGCTCCTTCTTCCCTGCAGCCGGCAACACTGTGCCCAAGGGCATCAGCAAGCTTCCATTGGCCCCAGGCCTTGCTCACGGTGCTGTATGAGCTACTGCACAGATGAGAACGTTACAGCAGCACTGTCACAGGAGTTACACACATCCTCCTGCCAACAGCATCTGGGGGGATGCTATCCACCTTAAGAAAGTGTACTTCTCGATACACCATTTCATATTTACTCTGGTTTCTATTTTTGGGTCCCTGTGCCCAGACTGTGTCTTGAAGAAACCTCAGGCCAAATTCTGTTTTCAGCTACAGTGCAGCTGTTCCGAAGGAATTGCTTTGACTTTTCATTGCATTGCTCTGGATTAGCACCGTAGTAAGAAAGGTCAGAATTTGGATCATTGCATTCTTTCCCTTCCATCCAAAGAAAAAGTAGGTTAACAGGTTTGTATCACAGTGCATCAGGTGAGGAGTTTTGGAGAAACACAGAAAATGAGTCCTGATGGCTAAAAAAAGAACCCCAAAACCCAGGTAGCTCAATTCAAATGACAAAGACTGCTTTTCTGACTGCTTGGTTTCATTTGTCAACACCATTTAACTGTACATATATTTTTAAATTGCCCCAAAATAACAATTTTGAGGAACGCAAAGATGTTTTCAAGCAGTCCGGGGGAACTTTAATCACATTCAACGAAAGTGCTCACTCAATTCTCTGATCTATTTTGAACTCTTATTTTTGTTCTTCCATAAGATTCATGTGAAAAGCCACCATAGCCTGGGGTTTTGAAGTTGAAAGATTATAATTTGGCCTTCTGGCATGTATCTTTGTCAGTTTTTTAATCTCTATATGAAGTCTTTCAGCTTTAGAGAGAGACCAATTGATGTTCCCTGAAGCATGTATATTCTTTCAACACCATAAAAGTCAGCCATTGTCATTTTCAATTTAAAAGTTTTATTCTCTTATTCTCAAATTAATTTGGCTTACTAGTTCAATTGCCCGTGTCAGGTTCAAAAAACAAGAATTGATGTCACATGATTTCCACAGCTATCTATAGGCTGTTGGTCATACAGCCTGATATCTGAATGTGATACAAATATACTCAGCAGAACTAGACACCTCAAATGGCTTAAGAGATAAAACCCTTTAAATAAGCTTGAGACAGATCTGAATTTATTTAAACGTCTGATTCTAAATGTACTTATGCCTAGTAGTAATGTTTACCATCTGCCTGATTCTGTCTGATGAGGTAATTGTAAATCTATAAATAGCTTAACATATGCTACACATATTCTGGCCTTAAATATAACAGTCTTTGTGTAAAACAACTGGAAATAATAAGAAGTTATATTAGCTTGGGCATTATTCAGGGTAAGTTGAGAAAGAAGTATAAAGGGTTTTTACTTTGTATTATTTGTATCTTCTCCTCCAAAGGCCTAGTTAAAACCAAAGCATTGTTTATAGGCCCAATTCTAACAAGTTGTCAGTATTTGTGTGATTCATACCTACTGAAATAGGCATTTGAAACGTAGTAAAGCAGTTACAGTCAGAGTAATGTACACTGTAAACCAATATGAGAACTACATTCATCTAAGATGAACAAATAGTTTTTACTCTGTGAATGACCAAATCCACGGAGCAGTGGATGCTTCCTTTTCTTTTACAGTGTAGAAGATGGGCAAACCGTGTACAGGAATAGTGATCATGAAAGCTTAGCTTGAAAGAATCACTTTAGAACCAGATTAGAGGATTCTTGACACCACTGTACCTACAGCCATTGTAATGAGCAGTCAAAGTGCTGTTTCATAATTGCAACTAAGAATAACATTAATGCCAATTATCTGCAGAAAGAATTGTAATTGCTCATGTGCACTCATCAAGGATAAAACCGTAGGGAAAGGAACAAAGCGCTCTAAAATCATACAGCTTTTGAAACCTCACTTACTGGCTCACAGATTTTTGCCTACATGGTGAGTAGATCATGAGATGTAATAACCAAAGACAGGCCTATGGCTGGGTAACTGGGTGATAGTCTTTTCTGGATCATGGTTCTTAGAAAAATCTTTCAGTTAAGAGAGATATCATATTTTCTCTTGCATGATTTTTCCTCCATAACCAAGACTACACTGCAGATTTCCATGAATTAGCTCTGGAAATCTGACATCAGCCTGTTCATTCAGGCAATCATTTCAGCTGCTTGCAATGGCACCATAGTGCAGGTGGGGGAAAAATGATACATGGCCAAATTAGAAATAAAACAGTGAGTCACTCTCCAAACCTCCTCCCAGTGGCATGGTCAGCCTCTATCTTGTCTGTAGCATTGATACAAAGCTTAAAGAAGGACCCAAATATGTGTTTGGTTCACAAAGCAGGTTCAGCTGCCCACTCCAAACAAATAAAAGTCTTTTTGTGGAAAGCTATGAGCAGGGACTATTCTAAGGTTTCTTACTGAATGCAGGATTCATTGAACAGGATTTTGGCTATAATCTGTGAGCTGTATGGTTGTACTCTGTGTCACATGTGCAAAGAGGCGGTTATTGTGTTTCTTGCACCATTAATTAGTCCCTGATGTTTACATAAGATTTTAATTTAATTTATTGAAAAGTTTTGTGCCGTTTGTATTTAATGAGGGTTCCTCCTAAGCATCTGTTTCTTCACCTTCAAAGCCTTCACCTGGCCCAGGATTCTTCCCAGGTTATTCATTATCAGCATGAAACTTCTGGAAAGTAGGCGAGAAAAGATGAACCAATTTCCAGCTGTGTGCAGCTGTACCCAGCCAGACATCTTCATACCATATGGGTGGCTAGACTTCAATCAGACAGGACTGAGAAGCTGAATGGAAGAAGGAATTGTCTGAGAAAACTCATCTACCCTAGAACTGTCATTGTTTTGAGAGTGCCTGCATGTTTGATGTAAACCTTTCCTGTGTTTTCAAATGCCACGTGAGGCTGGACATCCAGCTAACCTTGGAATAAAAGGTGCCCAGTTCTGCCTGTGACAGCTTCCTGTGGCCTTCCCTAGGAGCACACTGTAAATGTGTACACTCACACTGCCAAAATATAGCAGCTCTGACTCCCTGGAGCATAGCACAGCCAGTCTACATGGAGGAGCAGCAACCATCAAAGTGAACTGGAGGAAGATAGGAGCACTGTGAGTGAGAAGGAAATAAACGAAGAGTAAGCACCAAAAGTGATTTTAGTGAGAGTGCAAAGATGAACATGGAGTGAACCAAATGAGAACTTTAAAGCACTACTTATTATTTTTAAAAATATTTAAATAAAAGCATTGTCTCAATACCAATTAGTGCACTTAATCATTTGTTCTGCGATCATAAGAGAAGGCTATATGTATTAAAGAGTGACAGAGACTTACAAAAGCGTTTCAGAAATGTACTGAGGGTATTCCTGACATGTTCTATATCTCCAGTTAGGTGGAGGTGTGAGCTACGCATTGTCTGATCGAGGAAGTGGGTGGAGGTGGTGGGAGGTGAAATAAGGAGGCAGGGTCAGATGCTCCTTTGACAGTAAAGGAATATTTTTGTTTAAAGATTACAGAATTCATGTCAGTTGAGCTCTGATTCTCATCCTACTTTCAGTAAAATAGATCTGATGCAACTTTTTTTTTTTTTTACTCCTACAGATAAAAATTCTAGATAGTCATCTAAATATCTGAATCTCCCTATAACTCCCTTTAATTTTTTATTACTTTATTGTAGGGCCAAAGCCACCTTCTCTTATATGAATAATTTCAGTCATTTTACCTAACTTGCAACTGTGAACAGATTATGGCCTTCGTTTCTTTTGTATCCACTGGTGATGTAGCAATTTCTAAAACAAAGACAGAACAGAGCTCATATCAAAGCAGACTGTGCTTCCTGCCCCTCTAAAGTCGTAACATATGCTAGACAGAAAGGAAGTGCTGAGGTCCAAGACAATAAACAGCCAGAACATGTGGAAAACAAAATGCCAAACTGTCCCAATTCAGTTGTGCATCTCTATTGGCTTCTCTGTGATTTACCCATATCCTCAAGAAAAAAATACGAATTTCTTACATAGCTGGATTGTCAGGAGAATCTCATTTCTGACTAGGATACTTTACAGCAACACAATTAAAACGCCTTATGGCCATGCTATGTTCAAATTTGGGTAGTCCTCACCCAAGACACAGTCTCTAAGAAGTCACAATAAAATTGAAATGGTATTTTTCTTCTCCCACTTACTTTAATCTCTCAGCAAAACCAACACTTGCTGGGTCCCAGACACAGGGTTAATGGATGCAACATCCGTATAAATCTTAAGGATTTTTTACAACATTGCCAAGTCCCGAAACTGAAGATAAACTTCTGGAAGATTCATTCAGGTTAAATCACTGTTGGGCCAGTGAAATCAATGGGATTATCTCAAATTTGGGTCACTGCAAATAAAATATGAACTCTGTCCAGAAATGCCAGGATGTCTCGGCTGCGTATGCCAAATGAGTACACCTGATGCACTAGGGTGAGTGAGCAGGCAAAGGATGGAGTTGCAGGATACACAGCAATTCCTGAGGCCAGTGCCATGAAAACAAAACATATTACTGTATTTTATTGTAACTTACTAGTACCATTGCCTAAATGCCTACACAGCAAACATTTGCTTGAGCCATTAGTTTATCTGTCCCTGGGTAATTATTAAGATAATTGCTGTTACTGTGCTGATCTAAGGTACTGGGCAAACATTTCGAAACATTTTGAATTGTTTCATTTACAGCAGAACAGAAGCCAAAATGACTTCTACCTTTTTTCTCCAGTATCATTATAATGATATGTGCTGGAACAGCCTGGGGATGGGAGTATTAGTTGACTGCTTTTACAGAACAATGACTTAGTGTCAAACCCAAAAAGTGGGGATTGTTACACCTTTAGTTTTTTGTAATGATACCATGAAATGAAAGCTATTTTAAAACAAGCACAAAAATAATGAAAAAAATTTGCCACCCTCTTCATATTTCACACACATTCCCACTGCATATTTCCTTATGCAGTGACTCAATTTCTCCGTCAATTATATTTTGAAGACATCTTCTCTAGTGCTTCTCTGATACAGAAAAATTTTGCTCCATGTTTAAGGGCAATAGCAGCTTGTACACAAACAACAGGGTTTGTAATGCAGCATCCTCAGGGCTATCTCCTGAACTTCCTTACACTAGTAAGCGGTTGCAAGAATACAATGGCAATGGCATTGTATGTAAGAAGAACCGATTCTTGAGGGAGGTGCGAGAAGAAGCAGAAAGTGTTATGTGCAGCGATGCAGGGAAGCAGAAAAGTGTTACATTTTTGTATCAGTAGCTAAATCACACTATGCCATGGATCAACTATTGCCAGCTACAGCACTCTATTTCAGGAACAGAGATAAGGATTTCAAATAACTATTACCAAAAAGCAGATTGTTCATAATAACTGGTACACAAAAGATGAAATAAAATCAAGAATTTTGTCATTGCGTTTAGTGGGAATAATCTGACACATGCACTATCTAGCCTTTACTATACTTTGGGTGGAATTTAATAGAAAATTGTAGATTTTTCCTTAATGAGTTCTCTCTTCCCATTTACCTGAACCTACCCTGAGAGCTGCTTAAGATCAAGAGAAGAATTTGCCTGTAATAAATACTAAGACGATCATTACATATAATTAATATTTAAAGTATTTTAGTCCGTCCTCTAACTGAATAATGCTTTCCTTTTGAAGGACTCTGGTAAATATCTATGGTATTGAGTTTTATTGTATGACTAAATTACGGATCCTATAATTCAAACGTATTTCATAGGAACAATGCTGTGGTCTTTCAGTGGTCATGCTAGGCAGAGATGAACAAAAGATCAAGCATATACTATACACCTATGGGCACTGGAAACAGTGTCTTATGGGTCACAGAGAATCTCAGATGCAAAACAGTGAGACAGACACTGTACTTGTAGGGGGTAGGAACAGATCTGCATCACAAATTTCAGCAGCTACAGGGGCTGGACAACCTGAACTGTCCTTCCTTAGAACAGCATGAGCATCAGCTGTTGGTATGCTCAATACCCGGCCAGGGCAAAAGTTTCGCTGCACACAGACTGCCATAAGAATGGAATATGGTATTTGCCAGTCATATAAACCAACTGCTGCTGGAAGAACACATTCAAGTTATGCCATTTAATGTTTGGTACATTCTTTATAATGAGCAGGTGGAATCAAAGTTTTAATCCTGCTAGCAGGTGACCTTTTCAAAATTCTGTATTTTTACTGCCTATCAGTTTTCTCTCTTTCTTCCAAGCTCCTAAGATTGTAATCAAAGATGAATAGGAATAGCCAGAGAATTACTGAACACCGAAAAAGCCAAAGCATTAAAGATGGCTTTCACCCAGTACCTGTCCTAATGCAGCCCTGATATCTGATTTTTAATACATGAGGTGCAAATATGCACATTACCAAACTAAACAATGTAGTAATATCCACAGAAAACAGGTTTCATCGATTAAATCATAAATATAGTATCTTATTATGCTTTTGGGGAAACAGAAATATGAAAAGCAACGCATGCATTTTTGAATTATAAGAGGGGGGAATATTGGCAAATCTTTCAACAGCTGTTTATCATGAAAAAGAAGTTACAGTTACCATTCCCCAGCCATGCAGTCTGAAAAAACCCTAAAAATTGTACATTAATAAATTATAACAATGATGCATGAAGCTAATATAAAACTTTTGAAGGCAGTTTCTTAGTCCAGAGGGAGTTGTCAAATTTGCTATTTGTGACTTTAATGTTACTTGGAATTTCTTCTAGGGCATTTAAAACTCCTTTTGTGACTCTTCATCAGCAGTTTCGCAGACAGCAAAGGCCTTGACAATATACATTTTCACTTTCTGCATGGCTGACGGACTTCATATGCTATATCCAATTTAAGGGTAGAGCAGTAGATTACGTTGCTAGAATATAGAGAGCCATTGCCATTGAGACTGAATCATTGCTGTTTATAGTAATTCTTACTATTTGGTTTTTGACAGCCCTTTGTGACTGGAATAAAAGATGATGCTGAGATTATTGTCAAGCTACTATAATAGCCAGTAGTGCATGAAGTCTGCAGCAGATGGACTTGAACTTATGGGCTCTCAGATTCTCAATAGCCTTTCAAATGAGCAGTGTCCTCCTTGGCCACGTGTAATGCGACTGGCTTTGACAAATCCTTATTTCAGAAGATGAAATATTACTTCAGCTAGCTTTCTTTGTTCTATTTGAAATGTTTTATAGGGCTTAATTTGAGAGGTAGCTCAGAATTGAGAGAGAACAAATTGATTTTCAGTTGGATGAGGTACACTACATTACAGGTACATCCAAGCTGAAAACCAACAAAGTGACATGACATAGTCAAACTGCTTCCAAAAGGGCCCCCCAGCCATTTCAACTACAATACGCAATTGCTATACATCTTTCTTTGGCTAAATTCATAATTTTCCTCATGCTCTCCACTAATTCAAACAGATCTTTAATCTGACAAATGTGAAGCAATAGTAAAAATTTGTTTGGCATATGGTACCCCAGAAGGATCCTCTTAAAACACGGACAGCTGCTATTGACTTGGATGCTGTTTTAGCTGCTGTCAAGAACATGGATGGACAGCAAGTAGCTTGCATTGCTGCAGGAGTATCTTACACTGGATTTGTCTCACTAAAGACCCCTTACAGAAGCACATTTCTCTCAGCACCTAATTTACTGATTGCTTAGCGCAGTGCAAACTGACTATTGTTCATGAACAGTCAGTTGTTCATGCCAGAAGTGGACAACAGAAACACACTAGAGCAAGGTGAGTTCTCTGGACCTGATCAATGTACACCAACAGCCCAGTGCCTCCTGGGCAGGCAGGTGAAAAGCCAAATGATGAATGTCCCAAGGGTTGGCTGAAGGCTTTGCCAGATTATTTTCTTTTGGAAAATATCTAGGATCTTTGCATTGGGATCCATTACTCCTGAAAACCTTTGGCTCTTTTTTGCATATCATGATTCTTTCTTTATATCCCAGCATTACAATTTGATCTTTTATTGCATTGCTGCTGTTCAAGATTCTATAGTTAAAGTTGTGTCAGCACTTTTACTACAAACCCCATTTACGAGGGGTTTATAACACAGCTATAAAGACGTACTACAGAATGAAAGGTGGTATACCACGTCTCTGCATGGGGCATTGTCTTTTTTTTATCACTTTTTTATAAACAAATTAGACTTGCTATTTTTAGCCTTTATGAGTGTAAACCAATTCCAGTTTATAGGTTATTGCCTATATAACATGGTAATCAACTGTTATTAAAGAAAAAGTAAAATGAACCAACTTATAAATACTATGATTAAAACTGATGACGGAAGAAGTGGAATTTAGTGACAATAAAGCCACGCCAAACCCACCTTTCCTTATGTGAGTGAGCTGTGCACTCACCTGAGAATGTGCTGAGTTATACAAACTCAGTTTTCCCAAGTGGACTGGGGAGTCCAGCCTGGGGTGCAAAGTGGGAACTTGGTGAATAAATTCCATTGGAATCTCTTGTGCTGTGTTTGGGTTGCAAGGACACCGGTTCCCCAGTGGAGTGAACATAGGGTAATGCATTCTTCTCAAATGCCATTAGAGCTGGCTTCCTGAAAAAAGGTGACCACAAGTGCTTTCAAAGGGCAGGTTGCTCATGCATCTGATAGATTTTGTGTGTTCCAATAAAAATATACTGATGAGTTTCAGTGAAGGCTCAAGAGTGTCTGTTTTGTACTGTGGTTTATCCTCATTACTGGGTGTTCTATCCATAATTTTGTCATGAGTGTATTATCTCCCTTGTGTTTCTGTCTAGCCACACACAGTGTTATATTTGGAGGCACTCTGCAATATCCCTCCACGGCTCAGAAGATGCTAGCTGGTTGAGCAGCTTTCCTTGATAAACTGCTTCAAGACACTGGGGTTTGATGAATAAACTCACAGTTCCTCACCAGTGACTCATCCCCCAAGATGAGGGCCCATTAGCCCAGTCAGGACCCACAACCGGTGCTAACGTGACACAGTGCAATTAATGAGTTCAGGGGGACTGCCAGAGCAAGCTGGTCATATTGCTTGCAGCACCTGAACTAGCCTGGATTATCTTCATGGAAGCCTGTGCTGTGCCCTGGAGACATGACCTTAGATACATGTAGTTCCCAAGACGTGCTGATGGATTGGGAGTGGCCCACTAGTCCACTGCATTCCGGAGTTCATTCACGGCCCTGGGCTTGGCTGTTGTGCGATGAGCCTGGGAGACTAGTCTCAAAGTATGCCTACTACTGAAGGGTGTTTGGTATACAAATATAAATATAAATACAAATATAAAAAGAGCCCTGTCTATGTACATGTATGGATGTTATCTGCTAAAAATCTACAGTAAAACTCAAATGCCACTCATGATGTCTCCACACTGGAACCAGACATGTACTGAAAGCTGCATCTGTGAACATACTGGATGTGACTCACTGGCCAATGCAGATACCAAGAGGGAAGCCACATTAGCACAAACCAACCCAGGCTGCTCACGCCTTCCAAAGGCTTTGGGTTCTTCTCAGCTGAAGTATGCGCTGCCACAGTCTTGGCTATTAGCACTGTGTTAAAAGTGAGGTAACAGATGTGCTACTGCCTGCAGTGCAGAGAGCCCTAAACTTCAGGTTCCACTGTCTTTTACTGAATCATGGATCTGAAGTCATTTTAAAATGTTAATATCTGGCACTCAGTAAAAATGGGGCTGTCTTGGATTCTGATCATGCAAGCGCTACACAGATAACTTTACACATGGGACTTCCGAGAGCTGCCTAAATTACAGTGTGTTATTACAAACTCCAGTGAAGACTGGTCCAGAAATCAGAAATGATTTTTAAAACCAGTCCACAAATTCCAAAGAAATAACTACAGGCGATGAGGGGAAAAAATTAAAAATCAGGTTTTACAATGGAGCTAGACACATGTTAACAGAAGATCTATTGTCCTTCTCATAAGTACTGTGTATTAAAAAAAATTAATATACTACAAATATGCTTTCAGGGGAGATGAAGCTTGAATTGTCTGCACATAAAATACCTGTGATGTATTTAAATAACCTTTTTACAGGCAAACTATTAAGGATATTTTCCAATATACCTGGGAAGGAATCACTAAATACTAATCTTTTCCTACATATTTAATCCACCCATACACTGCCTAGGTTAACAACGGGTTTCTACTGATATAAATGGTTCTGTGATAATTTAAAACAACCCTAAATACCAAACGTAGAACTGCACAATCACCTCCCAGTGACCCCTGTTTTTTCCTCTGTTTATCGAGGAAGGTTGCTGGCAGCAAGGTTGTTACACGAACCAACAAAAGCAAGCGGAGACAGTGAGCCGTGCTTATTTAAATCCCTATTCTTCTATGCCACTCAGCTTCAATCCTGTGCCTGGCAAAACATCATCAGTATTCTCTGCCTCTTTTAACTAAAGGAAGCAAATCAAGAACCAGACAGGCTAATGGGAACTGAACCTCATTTGCTTGGCCTCTCGTTCAACCTGTGAAGCCAAACGGAAAGCAGCCCACTTCTCCAGGCCTCGCACTCCCCTTGCCAGCTGGGAAGTCGAGCACCTCCTCGCCTCCCGGCTCCACGGCAGGCAGCGTGCAGACTGCTTTCCCGGCTGCGAGCGCCACGGGCCAGCTGGGAATCTGACTGCTTCTCCAGGTCTCCTGTCCACTTGCCAAACAGAGTCTGCAAGGCTCCTTTTCCACTCACCCCAGCCAGTCAAGAGGGGATCTGTAGTGCTATTATCACAGCTAGCTAAACAGCCCAAAAAATCTCCATATGAAAATGAAGGTTTTGTGCAACTCCACAAAAAGGGGGACCAAAAGTAGAATTTAACAAGGCAGGGGCATCCCCCGAACTCTTCTCAGTTCCCCGTGCGTTGAGTCACATTTAGGGGCTTTTATTTCCACCCCTTCTGCTAACTGCCCTCAATCTGAGGCATATTCAACTAGAAATACCAGAGACACATTAGAGGGAGGAAACTGAAAAAGCAACAGCTACTGACTAGAGTTAGTTGAAAGGTTTTCAACAAAACCTGAAACCGCATGAAACCCACCTCGTTTCACATTTCACTGCAACTTGAAACTCAAACCAGATTTGTTGAAAGGTTCCCTGAGGATTGTGGTTCCAGTCCCAACTGGCTGATCCATTTATAGTACGCAACTTTATTAGACAAACTGAGGGCCAGCATAGCTGAGCTCTGTTTCACAACTCTGAGACACAAAGGAGAAGGGCAGCCTGTCCTGCACGCTGTCCTGTGTGGCCTCTCCAGACTCTGAACCCAGGAAACAGCCTCACCTCCTTCTCTCACAGAGATAGACATTCAATAGCAAGAGAGGGCTTATCCCCGCTCTTTTCCATTTCTGTATGGGATAACCTGTCAGTTAAAGGACCCTTAGAAACCAAGAGCCATGGGATGGACAGGGGCAAAGAAACAAATATCCTTGCTCCCCACTGGGAAGAGGCCAGGTTGCCCCCCACCATACACAAGCAACAGCAGCCTAGTCTGTGGCCCATTTGCCTGCTTGCAGTTTGTCCAAGACCAGATTACTGTTTTCACCTGAATTAGTCGGTGCATTGCTTGATTTGATAGACACTTTGCATAAACAGAGTTCTGCCTCTGGTCTGCTTACAGACAGCTCACTGGTGCTGTTCATGCACTATCTGCACAACTGCACGCTTCAAATAATCAAGGCATATCAGATCGTTTCTGGTCAGTGAGCCAGTGGTCGTAATTTTTAGTGTTTTATATTGCCACTGCTCACATACACGTAGGTGCTAGTGAACAGAAAAAATCTCATGCAGCCTCAAGTATATCCACAAGCCTCAACCGCCCCAAATGGTCACAATCAGCAAGTACACAATCATCCTGTCTGTACACAGATCACTTCACCAGCTTTATTAATGTGGATATTTAAAACTACATTTTCCTTTGCCCTTCTTTCTTCTCTCCCTCTATGCCTTTCCAGCTCTAGTCTGAGTTTTGTTTTGAAGCACTGGATTCATTCATACATCAAAGGGAAATCTAAGGCGTCAGAGCCCACATAGACAGAAAACAAAGGCACTGTTTACAAGGCGGAAACTTGCTGAGAGAGAAGCAGCTGAGTTTTGCAAGGCTCACCCACTGACTGCCACCTTGGAGGTACATCAAACATCATTACTTGCTCAATACAGTCAAACATTTCTCTTTCAAAGCCTCCTAACACAATGTATTATTTGTATTACTGTAATGTTGAAAAGTCCCAGTCCTGACCAGTGCCCTATGAGAAGTACCTCCCCCATAGAATCTGCAGATTTAACTGAGTTTTGCTGGACAAGAAGCAGTCCGGCTCTATGGGCACAAAGGTCCCTGTGGGCTAATCTAGACAAAATTAGGCTGGAAGGAGCTACCCCATATCATGGTATCTCAAAACTGTGCATCAGTGTTCAGCATTAACCTTCCCTCACCCAGGATTTGTACTGAGGCAGAAAAAAAAGAGATCTTTCTGGTCCTAAAGAGTTCCTGTAGTATTTATGATATACTTCGACTAACATAGAGGGGGATTTGACCATATTTTGGGGTCCTATCTTCTTATTCTCATTTAAATAAATGTGTTCCTTTTTGAGCAGTGTCAGGAGAGACTCTGGCATGGGAATGCACCAGCAAACTGGCTGTTTCACTTTCCAGGCCAAGTGTGGACAGCTGTGGTAGATCCAAACTCCACCTTCTTTCCATCTGGCCGAGCAGGAGCTCAGCATCCTTCCTATTCTGTAGTTTCACCAGATATGCTTCCTTCCTTTAGCCGAGAATTATTAATTAGCGTTAGAGTATCTGTTTACTTTTTTTTGGTGTTTTTGCAATGTTTTACCTTGTATGCCAGGCTTCATACAATGTGTCCAGTATTCTGAAAATACAGCTGAATCTACCAGCCTCGCACTTTCCTTTGCTACACTAAGCCTGTTCCTTATAACTGAGATGAAAAAGAGGGGATGAGTATTTAAAATGACATCTCACAGCCTCCATACGGTATGAATATTTTTCTTCATTCTGTCTAAACTTTTTGGCAATTAAATGAAAAACACAAAAATATAGTAACCCTGTGCTTCTGTGATACTTATCCTTTATCATTCTCAAAATAGCCAACATTTTTAGCTGCACTACTTATTTCCAAATTGCAACAAATAAAGCAAAGAGAAGAGCATATTTTGGCATGCTCAGCTCTAACAAAATACATGTAATTTAAAACTTATCCTCCCAGACGCTTACAGAGATCTAACCAGAAGCTAACTGAGTGATATGAGATTCAAGCAGTCACCGCTTGCCACAAGGAGCCAGTGACTACAAAGTGCCTTTGACAGCAGAAGTACAGCAGACTTTCAGTCCTCCAGTCCTTCGCAAAACTTGAAGGAGCTCCTCGTCAGTCAGAAACTTTGGCAGCCTGGTATTAATACAAACAAAATTGTATTATCACCACCGTAAATGAGAAGAAAATACAGGGCACATTACTGGATAGCCTTTAGAAATTTGTTGGTAGTATTTATTACACTGGATATATAAATCATGGGTTTCCTATTAGACTCAATTTTCTCCACTCTTGCAAACACAAGACACACAAGTATTGAAATCCAAATGATTAGTTTCCTTTTAAAAAGTGGACGTATTAATTCGGCCTATAGGATAATAGCTTTATCCTAAGAAATGCCCATTAAAGTACAGTCCACAGAATATAATTCCTAGGAAACGTATTGTGCCTGGTGAAACATACCTATGCCTGGTGACTCTTCACACTGAGGAGGGTATTGCGTACCTATGCCTTCTTTGAGGGGGCTGACTATTATTGGCAGTGATGTGGATGTTGCTTTTGGCTTCACTGTGCTAGGTCAGTGAGCAAGAAGATCTGAGGCTTATTTAGAGTTGACACTTTAGTCTGAAGCAAGATGCAACAAAGAGCTATGAGAGGCTAAAAGAGGGAATGATGAAGAGGAATAAATGTTATGTGTAGGAAAAATTGTAAGCTAAGGAAATAGCTATTTCACAGTTTAATGATTCCAAAATAATCTGAAAGTTTTTAACAAAAATCTCCACCTTTCATTCTGTCTGTCACAGAACCCCTGCTGTCCCTGCTTTTAAATGACTTCTTGTGGTATCGCGGCAGACTTTGCTTTGAGGAGAGATTCAGAGAAAAAGAACATTTCACGTGTTTATTAAACTAAGGCATTTTATTAGAAAAGCTATGCAGTGAAAAAGAGAGATGCACAGGAGAATGAAGTACTCCAAGCTAGCACCACTGGCGTAAGGAGAAGAGCAAGGGGGCAACATGGTATTTTGAACTATTTGGTTCAGTGGGTTTACATCTGTGGCTGGGAGGAAGAATCCAGCAGAGCTTGGCTGCCTCTCACTAAGGGAGAACGTAAAGGATCGCAGCAGCCTGTTGGAGCTGTGGCACTCCCATGTCAGCACCTTGCCAGCTGGATACACAGCTCCACTTCAGAGCTAGGGACGCTCAGAGGTAGCAAAAAGAGGAAACAGCATTTTGTTTCATCAGAGCAGAGTAATTGATATCGTGGAGTTGATAAGGGAAGTGTGAAAAAAATAAAAATGGCTTTGTATTTCTGTGGATATCTGAAGAAAAGCTCACCAGCATTCAACAGCTTTAGACTTATTGCTCTATATTCAGTGTTACAATCCCAAGAGCCTAACAAGCAAGAACTATGTCTTCATTCCTTAGCAATAAAACTATTCCTGGCCAGAGCACCACAGAAAGAGGAGGAACAGAAGTGTGGGTCTATTTAACTTCTGTCCCTCTATGTCAGAGTACTGTGTATGGGCACACGAGCCCCCTGCTATCCAAAACACACACTCAAACACTCAGTTTGAGTATTGGTTCATATGGTGATACCTTTTACATCTGACAGAGAGAAGATGGTGTTCAGCTAATTCATTATGAAATTTCTTAAGCACTGGTTACAACAGTAGAGATAGCAGACGACAGTAAAGAAATAGAAAGACGATAGTAGAGATATTACAAGCCAAGATACGTATTTTAATACTAAAGTATCATTTTCTCTTTTCAAACATACACCCAAATTGTCTTGCTCCATACGCATATATAAAACTACATATGTAACCTCAGCTAGGCATTATAAGTATTTTTGATTAATCAGAGACTTATATTCGTTCAGAAGAGTGTTTGAAATTCTGGTTGCACCAGGAGTTCTACTTCCTGCAATCATTTAGTACATTTCTTCTGTGATCTTTTAGAAGCTTTTATGTTAAACCCCAAGCTTGCTATAACACTTGAAATAAACCCTGTGTGAACTGTTTCTTCTTAAGAACCAACTACTGCTTTCTATTATGTAAAGGAAATGAAAAGATACCAAATTGGTTGAATCTCCTTAGTGAATACAGTATCTACCAAGTAAATACGAAGTTATATGTTGCCTCTCCTCCCAAATTCTGTTACTTGGCTAAAAAAGCTGGACATAAATATCTCAGTTATCCTATATCTATATATCTATCTGTGTTTAACAACGTTGCATTTATAACACTTACAATGGCTAATAAACATTTTAATTATTGATTTCAGCTGAAAAATTCCTGAGGCTGAGCATAAACAAAAGAAATAAGTATCTGCCTCTTGGTTAATGTTTTTATTCAAGTGTAAAGGTGAAGGTATAGATCCCAGAGATGGAAAAAGCAATTTGCTATTCTCACTCATATTTAGAACCCTATTAGTGGGTTTGTGGAAAAAAATGTCATATACTTCAAAAAAAGCATGCTATGAATTAATGTTTATAGATTTTATTGCTTTTTCCAGCTCGCTCTATTTTTATTCTCTATTCTTTGTAATAGTCTTAAAAACCATAAAATTATAATTTTCTCCCTACAGACACTGTCTTTTTCTGTTAAGCAAACATTGATCCCTTGCATTTTCCTTCTCTTCTTCCCCCTCCACCCCTTTTGTTTCCAACGGACATAAAATTATCTCGGATATTTTTGTATTTAACATCAACAACTTAGTTTTACGTGGGCCTAATACAGGGTCCATAATAACAATCATAGCGCTGTATATCATGAAAGACAAATTCTTTCATAGCATAGTTCTTCCTTTCCTATTGACTTTGGGCTAGACTAGAAATGCAGAGCCTGCCTCCATCATGGGCATGCGGACACCAACAGTCCCACAGGGAACTCCAACTTGCTCAGTCTCAGGAAGAAGTGCAGGTGATGATCTGCTCATCAGGACCACGACCTTTCGCTGCGTACAGGTCTATGTGGGCTACTAAGAAACACTAGCAGAGCACAGATGAACATATATCAATGGCTCCGAAAGCCTAAACTAAACGTACTGCCAATAGTAAACAGGGGCACGTGAAACTTTAATTTGTTCTGATCCTGGAGGGTCTACAGGGTAAGTGATTGATAAAACATAGTTCACTTTATTTAATCATCATGTTTGGGTTTTGCATTTGGCAAGGAGCTTGCTCTGGCACTCACTAAGAACAGCAAGACACTGGTCCCAGTCAGGATTATATGACTCATCTCAAATCCACCAACATGCACATTGGGACAGCTGCGTGGGGCATATCTATTGAGATTAAAGAACCAATGGAAAACTTGATGTGGGGTGCCCCCAAGGACTCACATTCTAACAGTTCAGGCTGTACTGAAACCTCCTGAATCTGGTAAAGCTTCCACTCTTTTATTATATGAGGATCAGATCAGGGCAACTGAGTTTTCACACAAAATCCATCATGCTCCTAGTCTGTTGTTATTTTTATGATATGATGCCAGGTATGATCATGTCCATGAACAGAGAGAGCTCAGGTTATTAAAAGTCTACTTAGATGAAAATTCCAAGATTACCTTCTGCCCCCCAGCTTCTGTGCTGGTTCACAATTGTGCTGGTGTATCAGTTCAGAATGATGGCAGTATCAGGCCTCAGAATGTTTGTTACGCTGCTTTTACTGCAGGATTATTTTGAATTTATTTTGTGATGAAACATAAAGACACTCCCCTGGATTCACAAGGATAGAACTCCACTGACTTCAGCAGAGCTAATGCTCCTTTAGCTGTTATTAACTGCCCTGAGGGCCATATGAAGTCCACATCTGACATCTGAAACACATTCCAAGATCAACAACAGGATTCACCAGATAATTTTCCTCTCTACTGAAGGTTGCTCTAAACTTTAAATGCTTCTCTTCATCTCATGTTAAACACATTAAAAATGACTATTCAGTTGCTTTTATAAACTCAAATCCATATACTCCAACTCTGTACCCAGAGGGCTATTTACTAGATTATAAAAGGGCAGATATCTATTTTGCAGCACACCTGCCCTTTTCATAATTCAGTCTGAGAGAAGGAGAAACAACTGGGAGTTGGAAGACCCCAATACCAAGGATGTACTAGTAATCAGTAAAAGTTGGATCTTTTAAAAAAATCCTTTCAAACGTAATGAAGTGTGACAAGCAAGCCGACAGGGACACCATTGACGGTGAATACTCAGATGGCTAGGGACAGAATGCTGCTCCATTGCCCAGCTAGCACAAAACAGCACATCTCATATTCTTACATGACAGGCTAGCAAACATTCATCAGGATTTTCAATAACTTCTGAGCTGTCATGCAATACGGAGTGTGTGTAGCTATAATGTCTCCACAGGTTTCCGCAATGTTTAATACTAGGTGCCTTCTGCATTTGTTTATTTACGTACACTTCCCCCAAAGCTGTCCCATGAACACCAGCATGCTTTGAGGCAGAGGTGGGTTTTGCAATACATAGGCACCACCTGGCTCTGGCTAAGGATCCTCCCAAACCTTGCAGAGAGCACCAGGATCCTGCATTCACCCAGCTCTGCTTGGCTGCCTCTGCATTTGCCTCCAACAGGGAATAAAATGTTGCAAGTGCAGCATTCCAACCATAAGCAATCACACAAAGTCATGATTTTAAAAAATAAAATAAAAGTATCTTAAGAACTTCTGGGCATATGCAACAGATAATTATTTACCTATGGCCCTTACCAAAAAGAAACATCTTTGGGTGTTTTCTCTTGTGATCATTCCATGACCTCACTTTGTACATGCTCATAGTAATTAGGTCAAGGAACTAGACAATCTTTTGTTGTTGCTGAAGCAAGTCACAAACTAATCTTAATTCTGTTGGAAGTTTTCTTCCTTTTAAATAGCTGGAGACATTTATTATTGAACTTCCTGCGTTTGACAGAATTTTATTAAAAGAAATTGATTTTACTAGCTCAGACTATTACATTCTGCTGAAAGATAAAACATCATACCTCATTTTCTTTCTTGATTTTTGGTAAAAATATTTTTAAAAATTCAATAAGATGTTGACTGAAATACCCAGTGTCGTAAGTGTCATTTCTTTAAAAGGTTATTATTTTTTAAATCAGATACCAATATACTAGAAATTCTATAAAAAAAATTTAAAAATAGATCTAATTTTAAAATATTCTTTCAGGAAGATTATATTTTAACAACCAAACACAACAATATGTTATATTACATTTTGAGCAGAATGTTTACCTTTCACAGAGTTTCTTTGCCAGCTGTGTCAGCGCTGACTGTAATAGCTTATGTATAAAAAAATATTAAAAAGAGCTGTTTATTTTTTTTAATTGCCATGATCATGCCAAAAAACACAATGTGTGGGCTGCAGGCAGAATGCTGGAAGCAATATTACTCATGTTAAAAACTGGTGCCTGATTTGCTTTCTTTGAAAATTAGGATACTATAAATAGGAGCCCAGTGGGATTTGTCGATTGCAAGTTTTGTTTTAAAAGCTGCTGGGATGAAACTTTTGAAAGACTTACAAAACATAAACCCATCAGAACTATTGCATGATGGCTTGTCATCTCCCTTTGGTCTAGATTAGACCTTTATTTTTGAACACAGTTATGCATTCGATATAGATCTACCTCCTATTTCTATGCATCTGTCCAAACACTAGATTTTTTTTAAACTTTATAGAAAGATTTATTTGCTTTTTATGCTTACATTCTTTCAATAAGCCAACTATCTTAACTCACTGTTTTGTTCATCATCATAAAAAATGTATCATCAAACCCATAACAATTCTATGTTTCTTGGTTTGTGAAAATCCTTCCCCACAAATCACTTCTGAACAACTCAGAAATTAAAGTATCCTAATTCATTACAAAAAGGCTGTGTCAAGCCAGTGTCCCACAAGCTGCGGTAAAGGACCACAACTGTCCTTTACCTTATTTACCTGCACATGAGCATTTTGGTGGCTTTTTTTTTTCCCCTTGCTTTATAGCTGATAGGAGGCGTGCTTCCAAAAAACTCCAAAACCCCAAGTAACCAGTGAACACCCAAAACACAAAATAAGCCTAAGCTGAACAACAAAGTAAGAAGAAACTATTGCATAGACTTTATCAAGTACTTTTTTCTATGATAAATTATACATTACTTTCACCGTTAGAAAGCTGGCATTTTAATCTGCACCTGGGATGGGAAGCAATAGGAGCTATTGGGATATGCTGACTTAACAGCAAACACAGGGAAAGAAATCAAAATTATGCTGCTAATTTCAATACGAGCAAAGGGGCAACAAAACAATTACACAAATTGTAAGACCTACCGAAATTCCTAGCTTTGCCCACTGGATTCTGTAAAGCATAAAGAAACAATTTTTTCCCAATACTTCAGTGCCTGACTGTTTTTCTTTATGAGAAACAGTTTTTACACATGCGTATTCATACTGCACTGCTTACATAAAACACACGTCTTGAAAATGGCGTGGGATTTTGGTGTCCATCTTAAAGCATGAAGCAAATGGCCTCATGGCCATTTTCCTCAAGGCACAACCTTTCATCAGGAAATTGGACCCCATTCAGAGGAGTTTCAGCTGAAACACTTGGCATTACTAAGGAGCTGACAACCCATTCTTGATGCCTGTCTGCATGTCTTTTTGCGACTCCTCTGTTCTCTGACTGTGTGTGACCTTCAAGTTTACTTAACTCCATGGTCTCAAACGTGGTTCAGCCTGAGATCTCGACTGCAGCACTCAAGCTCCATGAGAGAACAGCAGAAAATGGACAAAGAGGGGAAGGTGGGAAAGAGAGATGTGGTAACAGAAGAGAGAAACACCGCTTTCAACACTGTTCCAACAAACTTTCAACTAGTGACATATTTTCTTTGTAAATTAAGTACTTAATGATACATGTCACACTGCCATCCTTATCTAAACACATCTGCTGTCCTGCTCTGAAGTTTTTTTTAGTAGAATTATATTTGAGTAAGAAACGAGCTCAATCCCATGTTTTGGTCTAATCAGAGTTCTAAAAAAATTAGCATAAAGAGGTGATAATTATCTCCTGTCCACCATAAAAATTCAATCAAAATATGAAAGCCTGGGTTTATCCTGCACAAACCATGAAAAAGCAATTAGGAGTGTGACACAAAGCCATCATATTTGATCAGGAGAGTTCACCCTGTTCCAGGGATAAAACGATAACTAGTGTCCTGAGTCCAGCTCAGTGACCTTCTGGAGCTGGAACTTTCAATTATGCCAAATTAGCTGCGTCACATATGCTGGCTTTGTGAGGGAGGCTGGATCAATGCAGCGCATTTCACTGATGATGACAATGATTTAATCAATCTCAGTCACTCAGTGGACAGCAATGAGATTGTGAAGTCAGCACCAAAAAAAGAACGCTAGGATCTTTCATTGTCAGGGTTATCTAGCTGCTCCCCATTTGTTCTTTTTCTTTAAATGCTAATTTGAAACTATGAAAAAATAATGTAAAGTAGCAATTTCCTGGAAAGGGTTTTGTCACATCTATTCAGACTCATATTCTGCATGCCAAATTGCAACCTGATGTTCAATAATGCTGTTTTTGACACTTCTGTGTAATAAAAGTGAAGATCCTTCTTTGCTCAAGGATGCCTATGACACTTTTGACACTTCTCTCCCGGAATTGCAGGCAGCCCAGATGTTCTTTGCACTAAGCAGAGCATTGCCACAGCTGCTCTGGAATGTCATAAGATACTGGGCTCTAGGCAAAAGCAGCAAAGGGCATCTTTTCTCTCTTTAACTGAGGAGTAATTTTTGGAGAGTAAAACCTTTTGATGTGCACAAAGTTAAAGCCTTAGAGAGACTTTACAGGCAAGGGACACATTGCATTTTCTCCAGCTCTTGTTTCAAGGTAACTCAGAGCCATTACAGAGCAGCTGTTTCCACTTCTGTTCAGAAAAAATGTTCCTTACCTATTTATGCTATTGTGGCATTGCTGTATCTGCTGCATATCTGAATGTTATGATATAGACAAAAATTACAATAACAGCAACAGGACTTGGTGATGGACTCAAGCCTTGATTTCTGTGGACTCAGAAGAGTGCAAGACACAGCCACTCCTGGATTGTTTGGGCTTCTCAAGACTTGAATCCAGAGATTTATATTCACAAGTGTCTCCTTCCACAGCAGTGACAGCTGAAGGAGCCTTGGCCACATGCTGTGCCCCTGTACCCCAATACTCTCCCCAGTTGGGCTAAAGTAAGTGTTTGAAGACCACATGATGTAGCTGGAAGAAAATGTTCCCGAGTAAAAAATAAACACGTATAATCTGCATTCAATCTTCCTTGTTTCTGCCCTGTCCCCAAAACAGATGTTTGTGGGACTGAGTAGTAAACTGGACTGGTTTTCTCCTTTATTTGAAAAATACTAGGCTCCGCTGTTTAAGATAGGCCACAGAAACAGTTCTGTGCATAACAAAGTAATGTAGGATGCAAGAGTCCATGGGTAGCTCCCTCAACAGAAATACTCTTTAAACTAAAGCCCCAGGGCTCGTGCAAGCCACAGCTCCTGTCCGTGGGTGGGCAGATAAATTGAGGTCTTTCCCTTCATCCTGCTGCTCTTCACCTGCATCTCCTGGAGCCACCCACTGCATGGGAAGACCCCTCTTCCCACACCCTGCGCTGCCCTTACAGCAGAGACATGTTAGCAGAGACTCTAATTAACCAAAGTTTCCTCAGGAGAAACATGTGCTAGAATGTTTTATTTTAAAATAAAATTTTTCATTTGGAAATTTCAGTTCAGGGATTTATTTTTAAGTACTTGCAACAGACATGTCTCTGCAGGAAGGATTTGTTTTGTTTTGTTTTTGACAGAAACTCTTTGTGATTAATACAGCTTTTAAGAGGTTTTAAACAGCTCAGAGATCTGTTATTTATACCCTTATATACACACTCTCAAAGTTTAAGGTAGTTACACCACCTTCCACAAAATAACAAGAACTGGAATCTCATGATTTGGAAGAGTCACTGTCATGTCTCTTCCATCATCTCCAGGTAGCTGCACAAGTGGCACAGGAATTTCTTAACCCACATCTTACTGGGATTACTCTTTGCCTGACTTTTGTCTGCGTCTGTATAGCGAGCTCACCGGTGCAGTCTTTCTGTCTGTCTGTCTGAGATGATGGCTTATAGCTGAGGCAGGAACAGGAGCAGACAAAGTGAGTAGTGGGGAAAACTAATATTTCTGGGAGCTGCCAAGCCAGACTAGAGCAGTTCCTATAAAACTCTCATCATCCGGGAAGAAAGATTACTTGTGGCACCCATGCTGGGATTTTTGTGTTGCACTATCAAGCCATCTATAACGCATGCCAGCTTTATCAAGGAGCTCGACCAAAAGGAAGGCAATGAACATCAGATGCTTTGTTGTACCCTTCCACTAGTTCCAAACCAATACCTGGGATTCCACCTTGCAATTCAACCCTCCGTGGTCCTTCTGATCAGACAGGTGTTAAGGAGGACAGGACCACTGCCTAGGGTCTTATTCAAAACCCAAACTAGGGATGGCCTGCAGCTGACCCTGGTAAACTGCAGGGCCAAGGCATGTTTACTTTTTGGTCCATGTTGTAACTTTTTGTCCCTATTTGGGGACAAATAGGGACATAAAAGATGCCCTTGAAGAAGACCCATTGAGGATGACGCTACTTTAGCAACAGTTGTCATGTTGTCTGCTCCTTTTCTAGACATATTCCCTAGCGAGGGTGTCACTTTCACAGTCAAATGCCACTGGACACAGAGTTATGGTAATGATTACTACGGAAAATACGAAACAAGGACAAATCATATTAACTGAAGAGCCAGCAATGGAAAATGGCAGTCATCTTTTTATGCCACAGTGCCTCCCAGCTAGACCTGGGCTCCGCAAAATGGGGAAAGGAGTCCAGAATTGCATAGATCCATTATCCTCTATGGTTCAGGAGGACAAGCTCATCAGGAACTATAGCTTCATTAGGTAGCATGAGCTGCCCTGTTGTCAGGCTGTGATCTATTTCTTACTTTGGATTGTGCCATGCATTCTCTCTCCCACATCCCAATCACAATTGACTACCACACCTCACTGCTATTGGTGACGGAGGCGAGATCTTCCTTTAAGAATTATAAGCTAGAGTTTCAGTAATACCACAGTAATATCTGTTAAACATTACACAGTATTATCCACCCAGAAGTATGCCCTTACTTCTCCTGTCTGGTATGAAAAGGGATCACTTGCCAAATGTCTACAATTATTAGCAGCTCCCATTACACATAGCTGATCTACACTCAGTGATTACTGAGTGCACAGTAATAACAAAACCAACACCTTTGCAATATATATTTACCTTTGCATTTAAGAGATGCCTAAATTTACAGTGTAAACCAAATGGTAAAATGAAACCACAAAAACCAATTTTTTTCTGGACACACTGGAGGGTATAGGTCAAAAAGGCAGGGCACTACTTTATTGTATGGGGATCCTTTTCCATTTTAAGGCAAATCTATCATTATAATGATATATAGTATTTTCAAAGAGTTGAAAGAATTAGAAAACAATATCTTAGAAAGGTCTATGCCATTTATTAGGCTTGCAAAAGAAGTGCTTGGATATAATTGCTTAAAGTAGACTTCAAAAGATTCTATACACCATCAGCTGCAGCAAATACATGGCTTTTTCTACTTTAATTATCCCTTTCTTCTAATAGGCTCTACAACACTTAAATGTGAATAGAGATCAGAGGGGGAGCCAGATTTTATGTTTTACCTACACTGTTCTGAAAACAAGATAATAAATGGCTGAAGCTTGCATGGTGGTTTGTTTGTACAAGTGAAGTACTCCCCCAGTGTTTCTCTTCTCTAAGTTCAATGATTAACTCCACTTAAAACCCAATCCTTGTGTGTCTGTTGACAAAAATCTCTGCAACATAAAAGATTTAATAGCATTACCTGGCATAAAATATTTTGGCAAAATGAACCGAATATCACATCAAACACAGTTGAAAGGCAAACTTCCCAGCCAACAGAACAGTTTTATCAAATTCCAAATTCTGATGTTCTTTTATTGTGGCAAAATCAAAATTACTTCTATCTTATAGAATTTCTTTGGTCAAGGTGAAAGCATTTCAGATATTGTTATTTGTCTTCTTCACAGGGTTGTAGTACATATTTTATTATGGCAAGACTCTGCTTCCTTGCTCAAAATCGTAAAATATACTGATGTCCTGTTTCACAAAATTTAAAGCTGTTCTGGTGAATACACAATTTTCATTTGGAGTTTAAAAAAATTTTCACGCCTCATTTATTTAGAAGCTCTTTGCCTTATCAGTGCTCTAGCTATTTAAAGCACTGCCTTTCTGATTATCAAAGCCAACTTTCTTCCTTCTCCTTTACATTTTTAAAGACAAAAAAAAAAAGTAACCTTTCCACTGACATTATTCTCGTAACACATACAAAATTGATTTGAAAACATCAGTTTTGCCAAATTTCTCCTGCATGATGAACTGGAATCTAAATATTGCTCCTTTATTTATGTAAGTGGAGGCTTATTTATTCAAGAGACAATTTTTTGGAGGATTTTCCTAATGAGTGTGGTGAGAGCAGCTAAAAAATTTGAATTAGTTTTTAATTTTTAATTTTTTTTAACATCAATTTTCAGACAATTTTTGGACATATAATTAAGCATGAAGTTAATGATCTGTTTACAAGGACTCTTAATGCACGGCTTTCACTACAGAGATGCTGTGCAGTCAGGCTGTAATCCGAGCCCAGCACTGACACTGCTGCCAGGCAGAACAGCTCTTGCACATTTCACAGCCCCGCAGGGTGGGAGAGGGGCAATCCCACAGGGGCCTCCAGCAGAGGCAAGGCACAGTGGGCCAGAGCCAAGACTTTCCACTGAGGCTCTTCCTTTCATCTCCACCATGATGACTAGAGTGAACTCACACAAATGGGGAAATTCCCTCACAGATGGGGAAGTTTGGGCCCTTCTTCGTTATGACAGGTGGAAGTCCAGTTAGACATGCGTCCCCAAAAATGGAAATTTGGTCTCAGCAAAAATCCCTGGTTTCACTCATTTTTAATTCTCAAAACCTTCAGATTTTTTGCTGGGCTGTTCCATGATTTCAGCGTGTATTTGTAAAGTTCAAAGGAAAATCCCTTTAGAATTTTTATGTTATGAAAATGAGATAAAAATAGTGGCTTTCCTGTTTTATAAATAAATTTAAGATAATTCAAAAGCTGGATGAAGTTTAGAGCTTCACCCTTCTTGATTATTTACATCATGCTAAAACTTCATGGCACTGTTATGCCTGACCCCTCCTGCACTGAGCACAGTGTAGTGTCCCAAAGAGTTATGATCAAATGCTCCGATCCTGCAGACACTTACAACATGCTTGACTGTAAGCAGGTAAACAGTCTCCACTAAAGTAAAGTAACACACAATTAAGTCAGAGGTAATGGAAATCTGAAACTACATCTGTTGATTGCTCCCCTCATTTCACACACATTTCAAACCTATGCTCATGTCACCCCAGCAACTACAGGCAAAAATATCATACTGTTCCTACCCAATTTCCGTTGTGCACACAGGAACCGATCACCTCATTCAGCCAGAGGGTGTCATGTACACACATCCTCTGTTTTGTTCATTCCAACACAATCCACATCATTTTGTAGTTTAGAATTATTTCTAATTAGTACACGCTCTAATAAAAACAAAAGGAAACTCCAAATAAAGTTATGAATATGGAGTTAAACTTAGAAAACATAGACAAATGCTTAATCCTGTACAGATACGCTGGTGTGACGTTAACTGCTGACATGGATGGAATATCTCCCAATTTATACTGGCAGAAAAAAAGACAACCTAGCTAACAGTTCCTAAAGTTACTAACTGAAATAATAGCTCTTGAATAACATATTTGTAACACAGCCAAAAATATTAGCACATTGCAGACCTCCAGACAAATCAGTCAGGATTACACTGCAGTTAAAAGTGATATTCTGATGAAAATACAGACATGGGTTTAGTTTAAGTGAGAAATAATTATTTCTCAAGTATCACACTTTCTCTTCTCCCTAAGAAGTATCCATGTATTTTCAGTACCTGCACTGGTCCAAACGATGTGACATCTACTTTTTGTGCAGATGTGAAAAACTGGGATTACAGCATTGGTTCTGAAACTGTTTCCTACCAGAGGTGTCCTACTCCACTAAAAAGGATTCCGTTTCCATCATTTGAGTTTTGGTTTAGGATGACACTTGTTTAATTTTATTTTTCATGTTAAGTTGCAAACTTGCACTGTGAAGAGCTGGTATTTTCACAAGAGCTGGAATATTCTGCCCTTTTGTTGTCATAAAATCCGGTATTCTGAGCATGTCTTCAGACAGTTATGTGAATTATTTGTTAGCTGTTAGGTGGATTTATGTTTTTCATCTTAGCCTGAACTTCTCTCATGAGCATTCAGATAAATTATTTTGAAGGCATTTGTGAGCTAAGCATCCAATTGTATTATGTTAATATTACAAGATATCTATATTCATGCATCACAAATGACTGTGCTATAGTTTACTTAATATTTTGCATTATTATATAAATATGAGTCTTTACGCCAATGCATTAGTTCCTTTTTCCCCCTGGTGTTTAAGATTGTACTAAAGTCCCGTTGATGCCATAATTGAGGTTAAGCATGTGCATAAGTGCTGTTTGAGATGGGCCCCTATTCCCCAACGTGCCGTTTGTCTCTGGTAGATGATGGAAGATTGCTTTACTCTTTGCTCATTAATATAAATACATTTTATCCTCTCTTTGCACTAGCTATGTGCCACAGAATCATTTTTATGATTATGTTATTTATAGTCATGCACATTTCAGGAACATTCCATATACCTACATGTGGAATTACACCTGAAAATGCAGTAATTCACACTTCAAATACCATTTGGGGGGACATATGGATTTCTAACTTTAAAGTGTATTTCAGTGCACCCAATAGGGGTGAATTAAGATTAAGCACTGAACTTTAACTCTGTGTTTCCTGGCTTTGAGGTTTACTGTGCTGGCTTAATGTTGGGTTAACATAGTATGTACACAGAATATTTGTTACCAGGTTTGTGAATAAGTGATTCTCATCTCCTTTGTAAGGAAAATTGACTCCATTACAGGAAAGAAAAGACATCAAGCTAACGTTACATGAAGTCATAATCCTCTATTGAGACATCACACAATGACATTGTTAACATTAGTATGCAATATTTATTATAAATAAAAGAGGCTATTGAGGCTTTCAACCCATAAGCAGCTCTGTGTGGATGATTTCACTGTAGGAACACAGTGGAGTTATAATGAGGATAAAAGATTTATTTATACCTAAATATGTTCTCATTAGTAATTCAGCACTAGCATGTAGCGAATACAATTGGAGGACCAGCAGAGTTTTGTGGTTTGTTTTTGGTTTGGTTTTTTTTTAGAGCACTATTCATTGTTTGCATTTTAACAATGAATGTTTAGTAAAAACAACAAAAGAATAAGAAATTAGCTAATGAGTTTATTGTACTATGTATTATTAATTTTCATGAAGGAAAAATTATTCCATTTTTATGGGATACAATAACATCCCATTACTCCATAACAGAGATCCAGTGGGCCATTGGCTCAGATCTTGGTGAAAAGGGGAATTGCCTTTGAAGAGGTCCTTCCTGCATATGTAGCATATAGTCATGAAGCACCGTAGTGTCATGTAACATTTCTTACTGATCTTTCAGACTACTGTTTCATATTCACCTTTGACAGGTGAAACCTAACAAAAATAAGACAAAGGTTCAAAGTGTGTTCATGCTTCACATTTGACTACTATTGTTTTTGTTTAAAATGCAATCTTCCTTTTTGGCTAGCCTAATTTATCATCTTTAATTTATTTTCAGTGTTCTTAAACAGGTCTATTGGTAAAACCTTTAATGTATTTGGGGATATTTCACTACTAATGGAATTACGGTACAAGAAAGGTAAGTATGTGCACATACCATATAGAGAATATCCTCTGCGTAACAAGAACCCCTCTCATAACCACTTCCTAACAGAATCACCAGGAAAAAAAAAACCCTGAAGTAATGCATTATTTTCTATCTTAGAAGAATGAAGTTCATCAGGTATTCATTTCTCATCTTGGGAATTACATTGACATAGTTCATCTCTTTCTAAAACTGCATTTAAGTTGATTACATGTAAGCTGACTGATAAGAAAATCTTATTCATATTGAAAAACAAATCATTCAATTTAGAATCACTCAGCTCAGCAGAGAAAGTCCTTACCAACAATTACTGAGAGAGCTGAAGAATTCTACTCCACCTCCAAATGTAGATGAAAAAACATTTACTTTTCCTGTTAATTTCCGCTGTTCATTTTCAGCAATAAAATCTCAAACTTTAATTGAAAAATAAGGCCAGCCCCTTGAAAAATACTCTTTCCTGTGATCTTAGCCATCCTGTGGTCTTAGTCTTCCCCTTTTATTCAGTCTTCATTTGTATAAAATTTTATTTATTCTGCTGAAAGCAGGATTTTAAAAAGTGCTTTAATTTGGAAAGCCGTTTATAATTTGAAAATCAAGACACTAGGTCTGCTTAAAGGAACTAGCTGTAAAAAATTAGCACAGCTGACCTAAGTTACTTTCATCTTCTATGCTCCTTCTGTCACCATAAATTCACATACTCCACTTAAGGAGATAAGATGACGAGAATAAGTTCCTGTTACTATACAATGGACAGAAAATACAGAGATTGTATGAGTTTCATATCATAGAAACAATACGCTGTTTAGATCCTACTACTCTGGTATTTTTTGCCTCAGTCTGTGATGAAGCACCCCAGGAGAACAGAAAGATAAGCTTCATAATTTAGGTGAAATGCTTCCCATTTAAAAAAAATCTGTTTGCGTGTATGTAACCTTATAGAAGTACACAGTATAGTTTTTCAGACTACTCATTTGGGATTCAGATTATTCAGCACATTAAATGACTAATCTTTTAAAAGTATTTCCAAGTTTATGATTTCAATTGCTTTGTGCTAATCATGCTCAATACAACCTGGCTTGGAAGTCCCTACTACTTCTCCCATCAATCCAGTTTTTAACTATTTAACTCCCCAAGGGTTTAGCCCAAGTCCCATCAAAAACAGTGGAAAAGTTCCCACTGATGTCAGCAGAAGCCAGATCAACACAGATCTTAAATTCAGTTATTGGACAAATATTATTTTCTTCCGATTCATGCATTTGTCATAAAATAACCCATTTTTGTTTCTTTAATGGGTTTTTCACAGAAATCAAGGTGGCTGGTGCATCTGCAATCTGACAAAACTGGTATCTCTTTTTGCAGAGAGTGTATATAAGTTTTCCCATCTATCTCAAAAAAAGTCTCACAATGCTATTCAGAACTCAGTACACGTTCTTTCCTCTTCACAACTCATTTTCTTTTTTTTTTTTGTGACAACCTAGGCAATAATTCACAG